>NW_017547331.1:3344922-3384056 GCF_001854935.1 Bemisia tabaci | reverse complement strand
GTTGAATTTTATCCTGTGACTACGGACTCGTCAAAGCCGCTTTTCTTTGTTGCGATCCGTCCGCTCCTTCAGTATTGGTTACAATTTTAAGAAGAACACAGGTTGTCCGGAAGTACTTAACTTCCAGGTTTTACACTGGAAGAAAACACATTGGATCTAGAGTCCAGACTCTTGAAAACATTGACAAGAAAAAGGACTCTTGATTTAATCAGATTTAAGCTTAAATCAAAAGGAAATCTGCTCAAATTAAGAGGCTTGGTTCTTGATTTAAGCAAAAATCCGATTGAATCATGAGTATTTTTTCTTGTCGATGTTTTTAAGAGTCTGGACTCTAGATCCGAAGTGTTTTTTTTTCTTCCAGTGAAAGTTGCTCGGAACGTCAGACCCATTTTAGAAAACAAATAGGGGTGCTCATCAATTTTTCCCGGACATTTTCGTCATTTTCCCTCACATTTCCAGGTTTTTCTTGACTTTTTAAGGTTCCCTGACATTTCCCAGTTTTCCAGGTAATCCCTGACTACGGCAACCCCGTCAGACAGACTGCCTCATTTAGAATCGATCGTTTAGCATACATTTAAATGCAGAAAAAACAGTGTTGCCAACTTGGAGGAACCGCCACTGGACGACGCACTATCAGAAGCGCGAGGTGACCCAGATCCCTCGTCCTCCGGGAGAGCGGCCGCTATCAACGCAACGCGGCGCCCTATTTTCCCGGTTTCGCAAGCGAGGGAAATCCTGATTTTCCCGCTCCAGCTTCGCACTCGCCCAGGCGACGACGCAGAAAATCCGTCGGGAACCTTGCGCTGCGGTCGGCGGCGGCGTAACATCGTCAAGTCGAGTCGTTGTTTTGTTGTTGCACAAGGTGCAATCGGCGATTACTCGCGCTGGAAGGTCGCTCGGCTCCACTTTCGCATCCGAAATCCGACGGACCAAACCACCCAAGTTCGATAGGGGACCCCCGAGCACTTACGCGCTTCTCACTCTCGTCCGCGCACAAAAGGGTCCTCCAGGGTTCCGACGCAGTACGGAGCCGGCGCGTACACACTAGCAATGCAAATAATCGCATCGGAGGATTAAAAAAATAAATACAAGTGAAGGGGGGGGGGTGTGCGGGCCGTAACTAGTCCAAGTGCAAGCCCTGCACGCGTGATGTTGGGTGACCTTGATTGCAGCTGGTGAATTTGAGTTACCCCGTTCCCGTTTTTAAACATCATTTCAAAGCTTTAGATCATTCTGCGTGCTAAGCTGATGTCGATTTCGAAGGAGCACCCGGTAAAATCGTTTAAATCCAGGGGATCGACAAAAAATAAGAGAGCATCACGGGAAAGACTAGATTTCTCCTCTTGTTTTTTGCTCTCTTTTTCTTCTTCGTTTTCCCCTTGTTGCTTCAAGCAGCGATCATTTCGAACTTTCACAACCTCGGTTTTCGGGCTGATTATTGACATTGATAGACAAAATAATATACAAAAGTGAAATGAAGCGACCCCAATTGGTGGAAGCGGGTGGTTTCAAAGGACTAAGAACTAAAGGAGGTGAGAAATAGACTAACTGAACCCCAAGCAACCTAAGCGATACCGATAGTTTGTCGATCATTTTCCCCCTTAATCTATTACAACCATTCGTTTCAACCAATAGTATCCCTCTGTTATCCCCTAGTCTCTTTTGTTTATCTTCGTCTATCAATTAGGTACAATAATCATGCAGCCCGCAGATCTGAAATTTTGTGGTATTTTCCGAGCAAGAATGTCCGTAAAACCCTGATCAACTCTAAAATTTAGGTTTCCCGGTAGTATCTTCCATGGGTGGAAACGCACAATTGATTCTTAGTTGCTGTTCTGACTTGTCTCCTTGTGGCATGTCAAAAGAGGGAGGGTTCTATGCTTTAAAACCCCTCGTTTATTTCATCCAAAAAAAAAAAAAAAAAAAAAAAAAAAAAAAAAAAAAAACCCACTGAAATTTCAGATTTCACTTCTCAACTGCGCCGCTTTCATGTTTAAAACTTTCGAATAATTAGGGAGATAACATTTTCTAGGGCACTACACACGTAATCTTTCCTCTTTCCCTTGGTTTCGAATTATGACGAAGCTAGTTCGGCGTCCTTGAGCAGATCGGTAGTATCATTTTGCGCTGTGTCAGTTTGTAAATGTTTGTAAATGACTGTCGTCATACCTGTCATTACTACGGTGATTGTGTTTCATTTTGACGCAGAACAAGCGCGACAATTGAACTTGAACACGGAGCTGTTCCGATTCTTGAACAATGCACGGAAGATCCACCGTTCACGTGATAAACGGATCACTGTCAAAAAAATTGAGTTAGAAGCGATACCGGTACAGAGTGACATTTTTCGGTGACGCAAGGGTTTCAAAGCTTTACTGGGAGGAGCATTTTGTTTTCAAAACACGAAAATCCACATACGAGCTCATAACGCGAGAAGGTGAAAAACATCTACTCGAATTGTGACACGTCAACAGAAAGACTTGTCGAATGCAATTGAGAGGTGTTCTTCTGTACTCGCTTATAGGAATCTGTAAGTTTTCCAAAATTGACGAATAATGTACATATCTTTTTCGAGTTTACTATTTTTGTTGAAAACTGGAAAGCAAAATTACATTTCGGTGACTCAAGAGAAGCTGAGCTTGCTTAGGTCACTCATTGTCAGTTTTTCAACGTGTCCAATTTTAAAAGAAAATGTAGTTTTTAAAATTCTGACTATTAATAAGTATGCCTGGTGTTGGCGATAGTTTTTCATAAATTCCAACACCAATTTCGGCAAAATCATCGCATTGAGCAATAACTGATCAATTCTTCGACAGTGTCCAATTTCAATGACAATTGGACGTACTTGTGCTAAAAGGCAATTTCAGTATAAATACGGACAATTGGTATTTAAAATACTGATTCCAAGAAGAGATCATTGATAAGTTTGCCCGGTTTTTGCGATAATTTTTCGTGCGTTCCTTTATCGATTTCAGCAAAATCATCGCATCGAACAATTGATCAATTCTTTGACAGCGTCAAATTTTAATGGTTATTACTTTTTAGAATACTTATTCCAAGAGGAAACCGTTATAGGATTTGTTTGGTTTTCGCAAAAATATTCCAATTCCGGCAAAATCATCAAATTAAAGATGGATTTCGATTAAAGATCTGTAATTGAATCATGCCCACCGCTATCCCGAGTAAAAATAAACTGTGTCATCCTGCCTACTCTTCTCTCTGATGGATAATGAATTTGGATCGACGGGACCATTTATATCTGATCGGCTCGTGCCAAATTTTGCTCGGTAGCCTTTCTTCTCTCCTTCAGTCTCCTTTTAGCATTTGAACTTTACTCTTAACCCGACCTCGCTGTTGTATTGGGCAAGCGATCAGCGTGGCCGACGTTCGTGCCAATTTTTGATCCTTGAGACTTGGCAACTCTGGGCCCATTTAAACAAACGTGAAACAATCGATAACTATCGATTTGAGATGAGCCAGGTTGTTTTACCAAGAGCCGATTATTTATAATGGATTTGAATTGAGAGAAAACAGCACTGCACTGGATAAAAAACACATTGGATCTGGATTCCAGACTCTTAAAAACATCGACAAGAAAAAATACTCTTGATTCAATCGGATTTTTGCTTGAATCAAGAACCAAGCCTCTTAATTTGAGCGGATTTCCTTTTGATTTTAGCTTAAATTTGATTGAATCAAGAGTATTTTTTCTTGTCAATGTTTTCAAGAGTCTGGACTCTGGATCCAATGTGTTTATTTTCCAGAGGTGAATGATTTCCAAAAATTCCAGAAAATGACCAATCTTAGGCACTGATGACAGCAGTTTTTGAGAGGAGGAGGCGGGTCGCGTGGGTGGTCCGAATGATGACCCCTCGACCCTGAGCGTAACACGTCGCGACAGCGCTAAGTGTCAACCCCCGTCAACACCACTGGAGATCGTAATATTACGCGCGTCTGAACGCATCAACGACGAAAGCTCCGGCGAGCCTTGAGCTTTCGGAAAGCCCCAATCGGCCGAGTACGTAATAAGTACGTAATAAATTACGCATCCGAGACGGTCTTGGGGAGGGTCAATTTTGACCTTTCGATTCGCCATCGCCGCACAATGGTTCGAGTCAATGAAAGAGGCCGGACATGGATTTTGTGGCTAAATTTGCAAATTTAGAAGTTTATTTCGTGAAATTTAAAAGTTTCAGGGGTGCTTTCTAAAGTAAACTTTACGAGAAAACCAATGCAGCCACTTTTAAGACATCCACGTTTTGTAGTAATGGAGTTATGAGCTTATAGTGTTTTAAAATTTTGTCCGACTTTTCCCACTGACTGGTTCCACCGTGCGCCGGCGGGTGTCAATCATCGTGGCTTTGACCCTATTCAGAGGCGACTTTGGCCCGATTCAAGCTCAGAAAATCCCCCGCGACGAGTGCCTTTCAACTAAATTGAGTGCCCGCTCTTAATTAAAGACCGCGCCGCTTTTCAATCGACGATTGACGTTCCCGCGACGCGGGGCGGGGCGCCGAACGTCAACGTCACGCTTTCGGTTTCGCTGGAAAATAGGATTTTCCAGACGTGTCGTCGCTTTTCCGGACAAGAATTAATATCACTGCAAACTACTCGAGATTCGTATAAAAGTACCGAGTCGTATTTTGGAAAAAAAAAGAAAAAGAAATGAGTTGGAATAGTTTTGAATTCAACTAGAGTCCACGCTAGATCAGTTCACGCACTTGTAGACTACGACAGAGGATCGATCGTCTGGCGTCACTTTGCAGGGAAAGTAAATGGAAGAAGCAAGATGGCGGATTTTCTGTCGCAGTCTAAAACACTGGGAAAAAAAACACATTGGATCTGGAGTCCAGACTCTTAAAAACATCGACGAGAAAAAATACTCTTGATTCAATCGGATTTATGCTTAAATCAAGAACCAAGCCTCTTGATTTGAGCGGATTTCCTTTTGATTTAAGCTTAAATCTGATTGAATCAAGAGTATTTTTTCTTGTCGATGTTTTCAAGAGTCTGGACTCTAGATCCAATGTGTTTTTTTTCCAGTGAAGTGCGTTACGACATAGTTGGCTAGTTGGCGTCGACTCAGGACTCTATTCTTACATTTTACGAAAGGTTTTTCCAGGTCCTGTAGACGCTATTAATCGCAAGTCACGCGGATATACTAAATATTCGACACCCTATGACGTCAAACCAATCGCGTCTACATACCAAGAGCCTGGAATAGCTTAGCGATATCATTCCAGAAAAAAGACCGAACATCTAAAAATACAACATCCTTCATTTTTTTCATTTACTCCCCACTATATTTTCGTGTTTTCACAACGGTCATTAGTAGAAGATCGATGGGCTATCGACAAGCCGAAAACAGTGGCGCGGCGTGATGATCAATTATCGATATTTCCTCATTTGAATCCGTGGTAAAGAATCGATTGTTAAAGTGTTCGTTGCGAACAACCTGTTTATCGATCCTTTTCCATAGTTTTAATTGACAGATCAATCGATACATCGCAAAGCACGCCACGCCACTGGCCGAAAAGTACTAATGAGAGCCGCTCGTGTTCAGTATTCACTATCCGGACCGCTAAATCAACATAGACACTAATTGTCTCTAAATTTAAAAACCGCGCCTTGTCATCTGCTATGCTAAATGGAAACGTTGCAAAAACATTCCGACATTGCCAAATTTTCTACGATTAAGCGCTAATTTTCAAGGAAACTTTTCGGTATTTTTCTTCCAATCTGTTAGAGCATTTCTCTCGCAGTTTGATTTGAAATATGTGAAGATTCCAAGGATAAGCATTCATGACTCTCCTCAAAAATTAACATTTTATTCGAGAAAATTTGGCAACTTCAGAGGGTCCATACGGTGTTTTTCCTCGGCACGGCAGTCCTTCTCGCGCGAGTATTCCATCCTAAGCCAGCGGGTTGATTGTTGAAATTGATAGACAAAGCGATAGACAAAGAGAACATGGGGAGTATGGAGCGATCCTATTGGTTGAAATGAGTGCACTGAAAAAAAATTCTCGACATTTTTACCAAGGTCCGTTAGTAACTTTACCATCTCACTTTTTTACCAATTATTGGTAATGTTACCAAGACAGACTGGTAAACTTACCTAAAAACTGGTATTTTTACTGGTTTTTTCGAGTAAGAATACCACTTTTATTGGTAATCAATTCCCGGTAACTTCACCATTTTATCTCGGTAATTCTACCACAGTCGATAAAAATCTTGGCGTTTTTACCAAGGTCCAGTAAAATTACCGAGAAAGTTCAATAATTTTACCGAAATTTCTCGGTAAAATTACCAATACCATAAATGGTAATTTTACCGAGAAAAAACAGGGATCAAATAGAACCCTGAATTCTTGGTAATTTTACCCTTTTCTTGATAAATACACCGAGATTTTTTTTTCAGTGTGGTTCCTATCGACTAAGGAAGAAAGTTATAGACTAACTAAAGGATCTTGTGTGGGTTGCCGTTAGTTAGTCTATTACCTAAGTCCTTTGTCCGTTGTAACCACCCGCTTCCACCAATAGGATCCCTCCATATCTTTTTTGCTTCTTTGTCTATAGCTTTGTCTATCAATTTTAAGACTCGGCCAGCAGGAGTGAGTGTTTGGCAAAAACCACCTATCTACACCGGATTTCCGTCCGGAGTTACGCGATTCTTGTGTAACGCGCTGACGGAGAAACCGGTGACGTCGACGCCAATAAGCCCAAAGCCCGCCAAGGTTAAATTTTGAGTTTGAACTTTCTCGGACTTATCTGCGGCTCGTCAATCGTGGTTTCGGCGAGTTGAAACGGTAGATATTGAATCCGCGCAAGTGGAATATCCAATGAGCCCTGCGCTCCATTAGTATCCTTACATTCAGAGGCTCATTACACGACTGACTTGTTAAGGTTCAATTGGTCCGGGATCCACTCCCTGGGAGCATGCTCGGCTCCTGAAAAATGATCCTCTCTGGAAACTGCCGCTCGATATCGCGCGAGGTTGCAAGGTTACAGAATAAAATGTGGATATTTTGCTTGGGGATGAGGACAAGTTCTGGTTTTCCAACCTATTCTGGCAACGATGCACCGCGGCGCACAGTGGATCGAGTCGATAGGAGCGGTCGGACAAAATTTGGGAACTTTCAAAGTTTATAACTCCGTTTATACAAAACTTTAAGTTTCAACAAGTGGTTCAATTGGTTTTCTCTTGAAATTATCTTCTCGGAGCACCCCTTAAACTTCAAATTGCGACGAAATTAACAACATAAGTGGCAGTTTTAGTAGAAAATTTCATGTCCGACCTCTCTAATTGACTTGATTCACTGTGCGGCGATCGCCTCGACCGGTGCCACAAAATCACCCGCCAATGCCACAGGCTATTAAAAAAGATGAGCGGGATTTTTGTTCGGTCAAAAGCCGCTCGTCCCTGTTGACCGATCACGTTCTGAGTCCCAAATTTTTTGACCCTTAAAGGCAGGATGTCTTCGGATTTTGGTTGGGTTTTGTTTAATTTCCTGCATCAGAGGGGTGCAGAAAATTCTCCCGCTGTGAGAGAAAATCTGGGAGCCTCCAAGGAAAGTCGATCAATAGGTTTATTTTTGCAAAAAAAAAAAAAAAAAAAAAAAATATAAAAGCGCGCTGATTTTTCCAATTGTTTGCTCGTCTGACATTTTTCAGGATTTCGTTGAAAATTTTGAAGTTGACGATGAGATTGGGGCTAAGTTTTGCCCCGAAGAACTCACAGCAACCCCGAATAGATCTAGTGGGCTATTGAGGGCAAACGTGCAGAATGGGCACCGTAGCTTGACTGTCTGCCAGGTCAGGTCAGTGATGTCGGGTAAAATACGACGGTGAAGTTCTGATGATAACAAAGCGAGTGAATGAAACAAATTTGCTAGTATACGCTACCTGCATTGAGGGGAAAAAATCGTCACTGATAACCCGGACCGAGAGACCTTAAAGTTTTAAAGTCGATAGTGAAAATCCGCACGCATTGTCAAGTGTGACCAAATAATAGACTTTAAAAAGAAAATTAAAAAAAAAAAAAATAAATAAATAAATAAATAAAATGGGCAGGAGATAGGAGATACTATCTGAGAAACTAAAAATTAAAAAAAAATTAAGAATTCAGTACAAGTTGTGTAATTCATGAAAATGAAGAGCTACAAGAAAGCTTGAAGCCATTTCCTTTACAGTGCTACTGAAACGAATCGATTTTGGTACCCCCGACCAGAATTTCTAATAAGGGATGGTTCTGGTACTGTGGGCCTGAAACTGTCATTTTCCAAGGATCGGATTGAGGGAAAACTAACAAATGGCACTGGATGGCTTCCAACCGGAAAACGCAACACCGAACGGACGACATGACGTGGAAATTCGGTCACTTAGGAATTAGGATGCACCGGGAAAAATTGGCACGAGTGCAGGCCTGCAAGGCGGTAAGGTTTCACACTTCCGAACCAGAGAAAAAAATTAAAATAGAATCGGAGCTTAGCCCAAGTTCAGGGCCATATTTAATTTTAATACTTGTATGAGGGTCGAAACGGGACGAGCTGTTCATGAATTAACTGCCCCATCTTATTCAATTGGACCGCGTTTAGCAGAAAGGAACCAAGTCCACGGACCAGCTAGAGGTGGCCGTTGTTTGAGACCATCAAACTCGAGTCGCCTGGCCGGGAATCGAACCCGGAACCTCCTGATCATAGACCACTACACCGCATGAGACCGATAATTTGGCAAATTGGCAGAGATATTGAAGTCTCAGATAAGACGGCAACAGGGCATTGCGTGACCGCTTGGCTAACTGTGTTGCCCTGATTATACTACCTATACATGAAATCAAAATGGCGACAGGCTGCGATAAAATTGGCGGGAGGAAGGGGAACAGCAAATGGCCAATCGTTCGTATGTTGCCAAGCCCATTCTCAAACGCTGGACCGTTACCGAAACTTGGAAAAATAAAGTTTCTCCCTCATACTTCTCGAGTTCTTTTCCAGGTCTTCTGAGGAAAACAACATACAGAAAAGCCTAGAGCTGATTGCAATCTCTGAATTTGGAAATATTTTAAATTTGCAATGATTTTAGCAAAAGCGCTCACCTGAAGTTCACCTGGCGGGATATTCCTCCGGATATATAATTTCCCGGATACCCTTGAATTTTGGCATCCTCGGTAGCGTGGCGTTATATAGATTAATCTGCTTTTAAACCTATGAAAAAGGGTCGATATACAGGGTGTTCGCAACGACCACCTTGAAAATCGATTCTTTGACATAGCTTTAAGTGGAGAAATATCGATACTCGATCGTTCACGTTTCGCTACTAGGCCTCCCTTAGGGTTTCCTTACTGAATTTAGGCCTAATATTTTTTGAGTGGTGCAAAAAATGAGAAAAACCGGACAAGACATTTTTCGACTGCTAGGAATCGGGATAGCCGAGTCCAGAAATGAGCTCTGGAGCGACAACGCAACGTCGTCAGCGAGGTGAGACCGAAGCGCGGGTATCGGGTGGGGTATTTGCATGTTCCTCGGCCGGAAACGGACCGTGGCAATGAACCGTCGCCACCAACACGATAACCGACACGAGTCCCGAAAAGAATAAAAAAAGACGCGCACACATTAAGGAAGCCTGGCTTTTAGTGCCGCTCAGGCGCGGCGAGCACAGCGAATGCACGCTGTTAAGCGGCAGGCTGATCAGTGAAATCCATAGACAAAGAAGAAAAAGGGATACGGAGGGATCCTAATGGTGGATGTGGGTAGTTGCAATGTCAAGGAAGTTTTCGGGAGAATACGTTGGCTAGCCTTTCGAAGAGAAAAAAAGTCTATGACACCGTCGCAAACGGATATACGTTGTTTCACATATGACGCCATCAATAAACGCTATTAGTGGTGACGTCACCAGAGAGAAAATGTAGTCAATGTCAGCACTATTTTAAGACTGAGAAAAGTTTCAGAACTACGAGCGTCGCTAGAAACCATCAGCGTGGTTTTCAATCGAAAGCGCCTTCGATTTCGGTGATACTCCACGCATTACCGTGATGTTAGTTTAGTTGCTTGACCTAACCAAACCAAACTAGGATTGAGTCGCTTCATTACACCGAAAAAAAATGCTGCGATATTATTTTAGGGATGAGCCGTTTTTAATATGTTTTGGATATAGTAAGTAGTTCTAAATTGCAAAATGTAAGTAGTCTTAGTGTCAACACTAATTTCAGATTGAGAAAAGTTTCAGAAATATGAGATAATTTCAACCCAGAGTGTCGTAAGAGACCAATGACAATTTTAAATCGAAAGCGCCTTCAATTTTTAGGATACTCTACGCATTGTCACGAGGTTAGTTTAGTTGCTTGACCTAACGGAACCAGCAAGAGTCCACTTGGTTCATCACACAGAGGGGAAAAATTAAGGATACTGCAATATAATGTTGGGCAGTCATGGGGCTTACGTCATTTTTAAAATGTGTCGGAGACGGTAGTTCCTAATAACTGCAATACGTAGTCCATCTGACCCATTCAGCCTCTCCACAAACAAATACGAGCGAAATTACGCTATTTCACGACGATGACATCACACAGGTTAAAAATTTATTTACGATCTTGATCTTCTATACATGACGTCGAATCGTTATACGTGGTGCACACGTGGGCGAAACATATGAAACCCCTCATCGCGAGACAGGTCGCGGACGTCATATTTAACATTTGGGTGCGAGACGAAAGGCCAGCGTCATTTGACGTCACCGACGTGTAATCGCGTCTCGTCACGGCGAACACATACACATTTTTTTTTCTTATCATCGGATGACGTGGAGGGCGCGAAGACAACCTATATCATATGGAGTAGTCACGCTTGAAACTGCGAGATTTACAGATGGCGAAAATATGAATTTTGTCATCGTTACGTCAACACGCATTGAGTGGCCGGCAGTCGCACTAGAAAAAAACACATTGGATCTAGAGTCCAGACTCTTGAAAACATCGACAAGAAAAAGTACTCTTGATTCAATCAGAATCTAGCTTAAACCAAGAACCAAGCCTCTTAATTTGAGCGGATTTCGTTTTGATTCAAGCAAAAATCCGATTGAGTCAAGAGTATTTTTTCTTGTCAATGTTTTCCAGAGTCTGGACTCTTGATCCAATGTGTTTTTTTTTTTTCCAGTGCGTGCTTAGGAAAAACGCCGTATGAACCTTTGAATGCTGCTAAACTGTTCTTCGTTTACTTACGGGAAAACTACTGATTTATGTATGGGAAAGGCAAATCAATTATCGCCTTAGAGTTGTGGAAAATTTTCCGGAAAATTTGTCTTAAATCGGCCGAAATTTGACAACGTCCGGCGAAATTCATAAAGCGTTTTTCCTCGGCACTATCAGTGTCTGAGATCCGCGAGATCTGCGCCCAGACGGCTCACAATGGATCGAGTCGGTTGAGAGGTCGAACATGAAATTTTTGACTGAAACTGCAAATTTTGATGTTAATTTCGTCACATTTTAAAGTTTAAGGGGTGCTTCGAGAAGAAAATTTTACGAGGAAACCAATGAAGCCACTTTTAGAACCTCAAAGTTTTGTATAAACGGAGTTATAAGCGTTGAAAGTTCACAAATTTTGTCCGACATCTCCTATCAATTCGACCCACTGTGCGGCGGCGGCGAAGATGCGACGCGCAACGTTGCGTGATACACGAAGCTTTTCCTCGCCCTGTATCTGTAAAGGCTCGTGCAAATATTAGGATTTTTTTTTTCATTTCGAGTGGCAATTTTTTTTCAAATCTAATTACGCTTTGATTAATTTTTTATTAACGCCTTATCTCCGGACGAGCACGCAAGACTCGGCTTCCATCGAGAGGAGCCTAATCTCGTCTCGGCTTTGATTCGCGACTCAAAATTTTATTTTTAGACTTTCAACGACTCTCGATCTGAATTTATCATTTTCTTGATTTAATGTCGAATATATTGTTTATTTTTTTAGCGCCACGCAAGGCGCGTCGCCGGAGATAAAACAGCACTTGTGAGCAGTGGCGCAGCGCGAATCTTAGCTATCGATATATTCGCGTATGGAGCTATGGCAAAGAATCGATTATTAAGGTACACCCTGATAATCGATTCTTTTCCATAGGTTTAAATGACAGACAAATCGACTCATCGCACGCCAGGAGTAGTGAATCGCAAGTAGCAACGAGGAAGTCAGCGTCACGTTTATTACGCACAGATTCGTTGAAGCTATATTTGGACTACTTCTGCCAAACGGAACTGTGTGCATTTAAACATGAGCCCTGAGACCCATAAGAATATATGCATTACAGGGCTCACGTAACAATGCACAAGGTTCCGTTTGATAGAAATACGCCCATTTATGCAACGATACGTTTCTTTCCCATTCGTGCTTTGCTCGTTCGTCCGTTTTTATCTTTTTTTTCAAAAGAGAAGAGAAGAAAAGAAAAAGAACAGACATAATGTGATAAGCTACACTGTACTTCATCTCAATGGAGTTGTTGCATGCATCAGCAGGGACTTAAAATTAATACAGCTACAGTTATGCAAAATTTCGCAAGGAACGAGATGGTGCAAATGGTTTCCTCTGAAATCAACTCATGATCTCAAAAAAGCTCGGCAAGTCAAGGTTGTAGTGACAGTCGCTAAGCTCGCAAGTGAGATGCGTTTCAGCTTAGCCTCAGATCCAGAGATGCAAAATTTCGAGAAATTTCACGCAATTTTTTTAAAAATTCTGCGATGGACTCGGAATGTGATGAAACGCATAGAAACAGTAAACTCTTTATCTTGAGATTTTGAAAAAAGAGAGGAAAATCAGAAACGCATACGAATAGTGAAATCTTTATCTTGAAATTTTGAAAAAGGGGAGTGGGGGAATCAAAAGTCAAATTTTGAAGTTTCTTACTAAATGGATTCTTAAATAATTTTTTCGGGTTGCAGATGCGGCCCTTGGAAAAACTTTGACATTTTCCGACTTTCACGGATCAGAGATTTTTTTCATTACCGTGCTAAATTCGGGCGGGGCAGCCGAAGTGCGGTGAGGTATCGGAATCAAAGGGCTGGTCTTGACCCGCGAGAGGAGTAAGCCAACAATGCCAAGGACTATTGATCTAGTCCCACGGTGGAATTTCAAAAGACGGGTATAAATAAACGCAGTTTCGAATGATGCGAGATCGTATGCTAGCGCTATGGAAATCGATCTCGATACCGGAAACGAAATGAAATGCACGCAAGGGTACACCTCCCAACGAAACCGCAACCACTAATCAGAACTGGAAATGGGTCACTGCGGAGGAGAAACAAAATAATAGGTAACGATATGAAGAGGTGTCGTGCAAGCAGCGGTATTATAAGGAAAACAGCACGATTATTTGGACGGGTTATTTGAAGAAGGGCGTAGTCGCCCAATTTTCAGAATATCAGTGTTCGATGGAATACAATTGAAGATCTGCTTTAGTGGCATAAGGGTCCTAACTGAGATTATTAAATTTTTTTAAATTCCCCCACCGGGGGAACTTTTTTATACTCCAGTCGCAGTCAATTTTTAACCCAGTTTCCGAATTAAAGATAAGTCTGAAGTTATATGTTTTCCACAATCAGGGTGTCTACTAAAACAGGCTGGCCAAAAATCAGTACTTTTACGGTATTTTTTCAGTACATTCCCAAGAAATTCAGTAACGCCTCAGCGGGACAGTTCAGTGCTATTTCGGTACCTCCGTATGACGAAATTAGAAAAGTTTCAGAAATTTGAATTACTCGCTCAAATTGCGACAAAAATGACAAAAAATTCCAGACTTCTTGCGGATTTCTCGCAATTTTTCAGTGCTTCTGGACCGTCCTTAGAAAATCAGTACTATTTCCGAACTTTCCGAACTTTTAGACCCCCTGACAATGTAGCTTTCAGCTGAACGCGATCCATCGTTTTAAAATGATTCGATCTCTTCATTAATTGAGCCCATCGTTAATTACGAACTCAACTTAACGGCTGCGTTTGCGCTCCGACGAATTGGAGCCGGGAGCTCATCTTGGTGGCGCCGGAGTTGCGCAACTCCCTCGAATTGGGTGCAACTCAACTCGGGCGGCCTAAATTCACGGCCTCAACCCGGGCGGCCTAAATTCATGGCCGCATTTCGACGGGAACGACCGTGGCCGTTGAAAACCGAAACAAAGAGGACTGACTCATCTCGGCGGAATTGACGAATTCGCCGCTAATTACTCTCACTTGACTGCGAAGCCGTATGATGAAACCGGGACCGCGGCCTGATGCAACCGATGCAGATTAAAACCCAACAAGTCCGTTTCCTGATGAGCTTAAAGCTCCGTAAGGATGCCTGTGCTCTAGGGCTCATCAGATAATTTACGAAGTGGGTTTTGGCATCCGCCGATTTATTAGGGGGAGCTGTTGGCGGAGGCGAATTCGCGTGCTGAGCGAAAGTCGCTCCCGTTTCTCTCGAACCCCCCAAGTTGGCAACACTAGGCTTTACTCATTTAAATGCGTGTAAAACAATCGAATGTCGGAACAGGCAGCTTTGCCTGGAATCGATTATTTAAAATGAAATCAAATGACGAAAAATTTGTGTTTCCGATTTGCGGCAATCCTCGCAAGTTGGCGACAGTGTGTTTCACCCATTCAAACTTATGTAGAACAATCGAAATATATCGAGGCAACTTGCCTCGCCTAGAATCGATTATCTACACTCGACTATCTCTGAGTCTGAGAGTAAAGTAAGTTGCCAAAATTTCAAAAATGACGATCTTCCTCATCGGGTCGAGGACAGCTCTCTTAATTTGGCAACACTGTTTTTCCCTCAATTGAAATACATTTAAGATTTTCCAATGGGGCAGCCTGTCTCGATAAATACAGGATGTATTACATCAATGCGAGTAAACGAAACCTGGTATTGTATATTTGTACGAAAAGAGACATTTTTTTTTAAATTCTAAATTGTTCGTAGGAAAGAATGCAAGACTCGTTGAGCTTAAATTTTTTTAATACAGAGAATGCGGTTTTAGTTCCTTCCTGTTTACCTCGGTTCAGTCTACTCAAATAAATTAATATCAAGAGTCAGAATGCATTCTCTAACAATTTTACGACCGAACCACGCTACGTTAAGAGTTCGCGTGAGCCAGCTTTTGTGCGAGAATAATAAAAAGAGCATTATGAACTTGGTATCAATTAACAGGAAGTACCGTTTTGCGGTAATTCATTAGAGGAAAAAGCACCGAAGAACCATCTACTTCCCAGCGTGGTACGGTGGCGGCACGGGGAACTGGATCGATCTGATTTCGACCTTAATTTGGCGCGAAGGGAAATGGAAACGGTGGCCGCCCACCCGACTTCCTCACCTCTAATTTGACTGATGACAGGTCGCGAGAGCATAGAATTAACGAACTTGAAATCCTCCTGTGGGTAGGCCAGAGGTCGAATCAACATCGCATCTTGGGAAATGAACAAAAAATCAACCTCGCGAAATTGCCGCCGAAGTTAACTGGTCCTTTTTCTGGGGTTACCTCAGGCAACCAGAGATTTCTTCTACTCGCGGCCCAGAAATGCAAAATTTCCAACAGTGCGATCCTGGTTAAATCTGACCGACTTTGATAGTCCTTCAGCAGTCGGAAAGAAAACATTTCCACATTCAGGGTGTCTATTAAAACAGGCTGGACAAAAATCAGTACTTTTACAGTACTTTTTCAGTTCCCGAGAAATTCAGTACTTCCTCAACAGAAAAATTAAGTACTTTTTCAGTACCTCCAATTGACGAAAAATTCAGAAAATTTCAAAAATTTGAATTGCCCGTTCAAATTGCGAGAAAAATGATGGAAAAGATGAAAAAATTCCGGACCTTCTTGCGGAAATCCGCACTTTTTCAGTACTTCCGGACCGCCCTTAAAAAATCAGTACCATGCCCGTGCTTTCCGGAAATTCCGGACTTGTATACAGACACCCTGCACATTGGTGGCTCTAGCAATCAACATTATCTTCTCTGCATTTAAAGAAATGTATCGATCCCTGGAGGGGCTAGGTGCTCCGACAAGGCTCGATTTTTTACATAGGTTTAAATGGAAGAAATCCGGTGTTGCCAGATCGCTGGATCCAACTCTGAATTTCCAGCACTCCTAGAATCCTCCACGGGAGGAAAAAACTTCGACTCGAGGTACAAAGAGCCCCCCGGCCTTCCTATCCGCCAAGTCGTTGCCACGGCCGAGGAGGTCCCCGGCCCTCCCCGTACTTCGAGCCCGTCCTCGGAGAGGGATCTCGTCCTCCGAGCGGGGGGCGGGGGCACCGGTTGACGGGGAGCGAGGGGGGGGGGCGTCTGCCATCGACCGCTCGCGTCTTCATCGACAAAGACATCGACATGGGCAACGACACATACAGCACTAACACATAGCTGCTACCACGGCCGAGAACGTGAAAATGCAGCCTGCTCTGCCAGGAGTCGAAGGCCCCGGTCCCGGTGTGAATAACCCGAACCCCGAGACCNGGGGGGGGGGGGGGGGGAGGAGGAGGAGGGAGGCCACTGACCATCCGCTTCGCCTCTTTCTCGCTCCGTTTGAATCCGTTGAAAAGGATCGATCCGGCGGCGGCCTGATTCGATATTTATCGATTATTTCACGTATGTATTGATAGTGAGCCTATTTGCACTGGGAAAAAAAACACGATGGATCTAGAGTCCAGACTCTTAAAAAAACATCGACAAGAAAAAATACTCTTGATTCAATCAGATTTCAGCTTCAATCGAGAACCAAGCCTCTTAATTTGAGCGGATTTCCTTTTGATTTAAGCTTAAATCTGATTGAATCAAGAGTCCTTTTTCTTGTCAATGTTTTCAAGAGTCTGGAATCTAGATACAATGTTTTTTTTTTTTTTTTTTTTTTTTTTTTTTTTTTTTTTTTTTTNTTTTTTTTTTTTTTTTCCAGTGTGCGCCCGAGCCTTCCCAGCTCCCTTTATCTGGGTTGGGGGCTTCCGACTCGGTGACAGACGATTGACTTTAAGTTAACCATGGAACACTTTAGGGTTTTTGTAGATTTTCGATCGTCGCGCTGCGACCCGAATCGAACGCGCCATCGTCGCGAAACAAAGGTCACCGACCAATTTGCGGGGTAATTCGAAATCGAAGAAGAAAATCGGCGACTATTTTCAGTGAGTCCGGCTGAAATGACAGGTGCGTCTGGCGGGGTGGCGCGAGCTGGATCCACGCCTCCCTGTCCGAGGGGATGACGATTAAATTGGACTAATAAGCCGTCCGTCAACTCCACCCCTCGTCAAAGTCTGGATTTATCCGAAGCGAGGAGGGTGAGGTTCAGCGTGGGTGGAAGCCCAACCCCTACCGCCTACCTCCCCCGTTTCGCCGATTCCTCTTATCGTATTTAAATGTTTTATTATCTTTTAATGCACTAAATAACAGTCAAACTTGATTGATTTTTTTTTTTTTTTTTTTTTTTTTTTTTTTTTTTTTTTTTTTTGAGAATCTTTGTTGCACGAAGAATTTCGCACAAGAGCCTTGTAAATACGCGGATCCTGTTCGGGTGAAAATCAGATCTTTTTCGCGAAAAATACGGAAAAATCAGTGACTCGTCCGGATTTTTCGAAAGCGACGGGGTGCCCGCAACTCCGGGTAGAAACCCGGGAAGGAATTTCGGAATTTCTCCACGTCGCCGACACAAAAGCCTGCACTCAAGAATGCACATCGGAAAGGATCCGAGACCCAGGACCAGAGTCCCGAGCGGTTTGTCCTTGTCCGAGCCCCCTCCCCTCTTCATGTCCCTAATTCCCTAACCTCGAAAAGAGAGACTCAGGATGACCCCCGCCACGGCCGCCGGAGCCGTTCGCCATCTTCCCTGCCCTGCCCCCCCCCCCCCCCNGGCGGCGAGTTCCCGTCGGCAATTTTTTGGCGTCTCCTCGCGGGCGACTCAGTGCCAAGTTTTATAGTCTATTAGCGCCTCTCCTGGGTCCCCACGCCCGGGCTCAAAGAAAAAAACCGTACGGATATACGAACGTTGCCAAATGTCTCGCAGTAAAATATTAATTTTGGAGAAAATTTACGAAGTCCCCTTCTCCCATAAATTTAAAAATGTTGTAGATTTAATTAAGTTTAAAACGGTGGTGTGGCGTATTTTGCGATGAATCGATTGATCTAACGTTTGAACTTACGGAAGAAGATCGATTTAGGTACCTGCACTGGAAAAAAAAACACATTGGATCTAGAGTCCAGACTCTTAAAAACATCGACAGGAAAAAATTGTCTTGATTCAATCAGGTTTACGCTTAGATCAAGAAACAAACCTCTTAATGTGAGCGGATTTCCTTTTGATTTAAGCTTAAATCTGACTGAATCAAGAGTCCTTTTTCTTGTCAATGTTTTCAAGAGTCGGGACTCAAGATTCAATGTGTTTTTTTTCCCGGTGTGGGTATATCTTGATGATCGATGACTTACGCCTTTTCTTTTGGATTTTTGCCCTGTAATGGGACTTCGGCCGAAGTGCCTTGGCACAGTCAGCCCCCGACAAGGAAACGTTGATTAGTTTCTTGATGATTGAATTATTGATTATTGAGGTAAGAGACCCTAAGCCACTGGCTTTAACATTTTCCGAAACATTGAAGGAATAAAATTCATCAGTTTTCGGAAAAATTTAAATTTTATTTGAGGAGATTTGGCAACATTGGAATGCTCATTGCTCATACGGCCCGGCGAGAATTTTCGCGTCTAGTTTTCGGGGATTTCACCGTTCCTCTGACGAAAAAGCGTAACTACAATTCAGGATGAGCCTTATCGTTTGTGTTACTTCATACTTTCCGAAGCTCTCGTCAGAATGAAGTTACGCGCTTTCACGGCCGAAGAAGGAGGATTTATGGGCCGTCGAGTGCCAGTCGATGGATATAAACGAGGGACATTGATCCGCGAACTCCGCGCGTGCGTGGATTTCCTTATTCTGGGCCCATCCATTTAAAGCTATTATAAACAATCGATTCTAAGCAAAGCAGCATGTTTCGATAGGTATCGATTGTATTACATGCATTTGAATGGACGAGAATCGGCGTTGCCAACCTGCGAGAAGCGCCATGCTCGGAACATTTAACTGGCTGATTATTGAAATTGATAGACAAAGCTGTAGACAAAGAAAAAAGGAAAATGGAGCGGTATTGAAGAAATCGGGTGCTTTCATTGAAAAAAGAAGGTAAGTAATAGATTCACACTAACCCACGAGCGACCAGTGGCGTGGCGTGATTTGCGATATATCGATTGATCTGTCATTTAAACCTGTGGAAAAGGATCGATTAACAGGGTGTTCGCAGCGAACACCTCAATAATCGATTCTTTACCACGGATTCAAATGGGAAAATATCGAAAATCGATCATTCATGCCACGCCACTGCGAGCGACCCCCATAATTAGTCGATCATTTTCCTCCTCAGTCTATAAAAACAGCTCGTTTGAGCCAATATGATCGCTTCATTTTCCTTGTGTCTTCTTTGCCTATAGCTTTGTCTATAAATTTCTAGAATCAGCCCGCTGCTGTTGTATATTTTTCACCCTCCAATGCAATTCGAGCCGCGGAGAGCAAGGAATTTGCACAATTATCACTCGTCTCGCGAGTCGATCATTACAGATTGAATATCGTAGCTCTTCTAACGTAAGGGCGAATCTCAATTTCCGCATGAGCCACGGAATGCATTGAATTACACGGAGAACAGGGCTCACGTGAAAATCGAGATACGCCCTTACTTCAGAAGAGCGACGATATAAGTCGGGAGAGCCCTTATTCCTACGAGAGGTCATGCGTGCGAAGCATTTGGATTCCTCGTGATAGAACAGAGGCGTGAACGATCGATTATCGATATTTTCCCATTAGAAGCTATAGTAAAGAATCGATTATTAAGGTGTTCGTTGCGAGTACCCTCTTAATCGATCCTTTTCCATAGGTTTAAATGGCAGATCAATCGATAAATCGCTAAGTACGCCACGCCACTGATCAGCCTCATTTCCTTGTTGGAGACCGACGAACGATCGATATGCGGAGAGAGAACTTTGAACTTGAAATCCGAGCACGGGCTCGATTTTAAAATCGCAGATGGTGAAAATATTTCCGCGGCGAGTGAGGTAATGAGAATTCGCGGAGATGTGAAGAATAGAGGAGGAAGTGAGAGTGAAAGAAACTGCAAAATGAGAAAAAGATGAGCGATATGGAGGAGAAACTAACGATTACACTGCGATGAGACAATTCAAAGCTTGCTCATTTTGCTCGGATCCAACCATAAATGACCGATACAGTGCGATTCAGAGCCGTGGCGTGCTTTGCGATGCATCGGTTGATCTGCCATTGAAACCTATTGAAAAAGATCGATAAACTGGGTATTTGCAACGAATAACTTGATAATCGATTCTTCATCATAGCTTCAAATGGGAGAAATATCAATGATCGATCATTCACGCCTCACCACTGGTAAGATCGATCTGTGTTGCAACAAGTCCAAGGATCAAATCGGTAAATTTAACTTTAAAATCCTGTTTCAACTTGAGTAAACAAATTTGAAATTTCGATTTAGAGAACCGTAACCTTTAAAAGTCGGTTGGAAATTGAGTTCTTGAGATTCGCGTCGACTACACTGCCGTACTAAGGAAGAACGCCGTATGAACATTCGATAGTTGCCAAATTTCCCTACATAAAACTTGTATTTTTGACGACATTCGTGCACCTTTTACTACGAAATTTTCAGATATTTTAGATTAAATTGCCTACAAAATTATCTGAACATTTTCGAAAGAAATATTCACAATGGACCACTAGACAAGGTACGAATTTAAGCGATCTGATACATGTTACTTAACCAGAATTTTACGCGGAAAACGATTCACACAACGAAAATTACGGAAACCAACTCCTAACGAAGATATTAACGTTTTTATTTCACATTGGTTACGAGGAATTTGAACTGCCCGCTCGCAAGAAACTCAAAACTCTACGTGAGTCAAATCGCCCACTACAACGGTTTTAGCAAGCTTCTCAATCGAGCAATGTTCATTTCCCATCATGTGTTGTTCAAACTATTAGCAATTTGCTATAACTGAGCCAAAGCGTCAAGATTAAGGTTGCCAGATTTTTATATCGCAGAGACTGTCATGATAACGTTTAGCGCGCGATGTGAATCACGTAGAGCATTGTGTTTTCATGAGCGGGTGGTTTGAATTCACGCATTAAGAATCATTAAATATCTTCGTAAGGAGTTAATTTCGGTAATTTTCGTTGTGTGCATCGTGTTTTACGTGCAATTTTGGTTAAGAAACATGTATCAGAATGCTGAAATTCGTACCTTATCTAGTGGTCCATTTTCCCAGTAAATTGGGGTTTTACCGGAGGAAACTTAGCAACGTCTGAAGGCTCATACGGCGTTTTTCCTGAGCACGGGAGTACACCTGTTGAGCGTTGGGTGGGCACGGAAGCATTCACACGAGACCGATCCGTTTGTCAAGCTCGGTAACTAGACGTGACCTTCGGCAGTTGCCATGCTAATATTAGAATCATAAATATGTAAATGTAAATGAGGAGCCGTGGGGGCTTACAGAAAAATTGGTCGTACCTCCTTTCACTCCCACCTTCAAAAGTGAATATCATTTTTTTTTTTTTTTGAGAAGGAACATTTCTGCGAATTTATAGGTGTCTAATTCTAAAAAGGATAGCATGGTGATACTAGGAGAATGTTGAGCCGGTCCAAAAAAAGGACCAGACAGGACAAAGATACACAGGATTTGACTGTAGGTACTTTCTACATGTGCAGCAAATCAGGGTGTCTACTAAAACAGGCTGGCCAAAAATCAGTACTTTTACAGTGCTTTTCTAGTCCATTACCAAGAAATTTAGTACCTCCTCATAAGAGAAATTCATTACCTCCAATTGACGAAATTCGAAAACTTTCAAAAATTTGAGTTTCTCGCTCGAATTGCGACAAAAATGACAAAAATTCCGGACCGTCCTTAAAAAATCAATACTATCTCCGGACTTTCGGGGGATTCCGGACTTGTAGACACCCTGCAAATGTTTACATTTTCCTGAGAAGATGGGAGCAACTTTTTGGGAGGCCAGCAGATGTCTCGAGTTGAGTTCAGATTTAGTTCCAAGATTTTTAGCGACACGTCTCGCTGTGAAAACCCTTTCGGAGCAAAATCCCATGGCGGATCCGCCTATGACCTGACCCCACTCCTGCTAGGCCCGATCCTGAGGGGTCGATAAGCTGAAGCTCCTTGTTTATCTAAGCCACGAAACCCATGGCTCGGCGGGCAAGTGCCGGTGCAGCGTGCGTGCAGATGGTAACTCTACCGCGGTATACTATTTTAAGCCTCCTCGGATCTCACCAGACCAGACAGTCGCTGGGCCCTTCGATCCCGGGACCCGGGATCACCATTGAAAACCGCTCCCGACTCCCGAGTCCTGCTCCCTGCTGAGCCGCCCGCAGGATTGCCAACTCGCCCTTCCCAAAATTCGCGAATCCTCGAGACTAGAGTCCCTTTATACACTGGAAAAAAAAAAAACATATTGGATCTAGAGTCCAGACTCTTAAAAACATCGACAAGAAAAGTACTCTTGATTCAATCAGAATCAAGCTTAACTCAAGAACCAAGCCTCTTAATTTAAGCGGATTTCGTTTTGATTCAAGCAAAAATCCGATTGAATCAATAGTATTTTTTCTTATCAATGTTTTCAAGAGTCTGGACTCTAGATCCAATGTGGTTTTTTAGTGTATTTTCCGAAGAAAATACACTATTTTTTTTCCAGTGTACTGAGAGTTGAGACCATGTGAATCCATTTCTGATTCGTTCCCGTATTTTAGGCCTTCACATGCAGTGTCACTAACGGGAATAAAGATTACATTTTCACAAATTGCAAAGATTATAATCTGGAACGGACCGTGGAATTACGGGTTCGGCAAAGAACTAACGGAATGAGAAAAGGAACGGAGAATCCATTTCTGATTGGTTTCCGTATTATATGCCTCCGCAGTGTCACAAACGGGAATAAAGATTACATTTTCACAAATTGCAAAGATTGTAATCTGGATTGGACCGGGGATTTACGGGTTCGGCAAGGAACAAACGGAATGAGAGAAGGAACGGAGTCAACGCGTGCGACAACGAGATCGGCAACGGCCGCGGCACCTGTCTCATGTCTGATCCACTACCCTCTCGGTCTCGGCGTGTGTGTCGCCTCCTTTCTCCCTTGCTCCCATTCGACCGTGCTAAGGAAGAACGTCGTATGAACCTATAGACGTTGCCAAATTTACTTAGGTAAATCACGAATTTTCGGGAAAATTTGAAAATATTTTTCTTCCAATTTTTCACATAATTTTGTTTGCAATTTTACCTAAAGTTTTTAAAAATGTATCGGGAAAACACTCGTAACTTTCCTCGAAAATAAACATTTTATTGACGGAAATGTGGCAACTCTCGAATGTTCATAAGGCGTTTCTCCTTAGCACGGCGGCATTCTTCCCCTCGCGTTTTGCTTTTTCTCACACTCTCACTCGTGTCGCTTCTAGCTGGCCCTCGCGTTTCGCCTTGCAATCGCGTTTATTCGCTATTCGCAGGAAAGAACGCTTCTAGCCCTCCATACGTTGCCAAATTTCTTTTGATGAAATACAAATATTAAGGGAAACTTGCGCGGATAATTCGCAGATAATGCGCGATGAAATTTCAGAGAATTTCATTTTCAGAGTAATCAGTCTCTGAAAACTTCAAGGATTCGTTATGCATGACTTCCCTTAAAAATTACCTCGTATTACCTCGGCGAAAATTTGGCAAAGTCCGTTTTCCCTTACGGCACGACAGCTCCTGGCTGAATTATTCATCACGACTGTGGGTCCGCGAGAGCGAATTTTATGCGCCTCTGCATGGGACTCTTCGGGAAGAGCGCAAACGGGGACATAGTGCAAAATGTCGTTGGTGTAGGTTTCTAATGGTGTCAATGTTGTCGTTTCGTTCCCATTCGCAAATCATGCGTATCGGCATGACGATGGTTTGGTGAGTGACGCGGTTATCAAAAGCGCGCTCTCAGCTTGGAGCGCCTTAAATTCTGCGTGATGCTCTACGCATTGTCGCAGAGCTAGTTTAGTTGTATCTAAGAACCAAACCCAACTACGGCCTGGGAATCCACGACACCCTCTTCAGAGAGCCTATTACCTTCATTTTTTATGGAGGGAAAAGTGTATATTCGCATTGAACGCAGAATATTCAATGCTGTGATACTTGTTTTCTTAATTTCGGAATTAGCAAATTGCCGGCAATTGGCACTTACTGCCTGCGATGAATATACTATCAAAATTGCAAGCCAGAATGTGGCTTCGTTTCTAGCTAAAAAAAAAAATAAATAAATAAAATTACGTAAAAATCGATTTTCGAACAGGAGACTCGACGAGATGCGAAGACAGAAGCGAGGTGTGATAATCGACTATCGATATTATCCTATTTGAAGCTATGGTAAAGAATCGATTGTTACGGTGTTCGTTGTGAACACCCCGTTCGTCGATTCTTTTCCATTGGTTTAAATGACAGATCAATCGATAAATCGCAGTTAGGGAAAGCGGAAAAATCGATGGACGGATACTCACGTGCAAGTGCGAGGTGTAGAGTATCCTCATGGTTATTCTGGAGGTGAGCGGCATGTTTATCGACGATTTGCAACAACAACAATTGCAAACTAATTGCAAACTAATGGACACCACGGGGTCGACTCGAAGCCGACGGAACTGCGAAGACAACTAACGGAGAGCCGAAGAGGGACTGACGAGAATTAGAATGGAAACTCGTGGAAAGGTACGGAAGGATGGGGAGAAAAAAAATTACGAGGGCCCTTCACAGGTGTAATTAAATAAGATTAAGATAAATTTAACGCGGGCCCGACTAGGCCACGATGCCACGGCATGATCCGTCCTTGCCTGATCCCCGCTCGAAAGCCCACTCCAATCTCGCGGGGCTTAGTAGATAATTTCGACCGAGATATGGGATTATTGGCTGCAATTACAGATCCGAAAAAAAGATACAGCGCCAGTTTCGCACAAAGTAAAGGGATTAACACTCGACGAGGAAAACTTGCACAAATTTTGACAGCTGATTATGCAGTGGGTTCCCTTCCGTCATTCCTTGTCACTTTTAAATAATTTTGGGGGGCTGATGCGACAGGGAGGTGGAGGGAGCCTTAGTCCTTCCCCCTTCAAAGTTTGAACTTATGGGGGAAATGTCACTTGAGTCAAAATAATAATAATAATAATTTTTTGGGGCTGATGGGACAGGGACGTGGAGGGAGCCTTAGTCCTTCCCCCTTCAAAGTTGAACTTATTGGGGGAAATGTCAATTTAGTCAAAATAATAATAATAATTTTTGGGGGCTGATGGGACAAGGAGGTGAAGGGAGCCTTAGTCCTTCCCTCTTCAAAGTTGAACTTATTGGGGGAAATGTCATTTTAGTCAATTTTAGTGAATTACTAGAGATTTTTTTGGTATTTCGACCCCCGAGGCGCAACTTGGACTATTTCCAACAATATCTTACCTGATATTCGGCTGAAATAGCACCCCTCGCTAATTTCATTGATTCTTCTTTTACCAAAAGTTGGGCGATTCCCTCAAATAATTAATTTCATTTTATATTTTTATAAACTCATCCAAATTTTGCCTTCAAATGTTGTGGTAAATACCCCCAACAAGGAGCGAGCTTAAGGATAAGCAAATCTTCACTTGCGGTTTCAGACTGGGCCTCTTTTTTGGTAGATAAAGGGAGCTTCGTTAATGACATAACGAACGTTTTACGGGGGCAATTACTTACATAATCGATGAAAACTCAAAATTTATGACCCACTTCAAATAAAACCCGCTTTATGGTCGAGTTTGAAACTTGGGCTCAAGGCTAATTCGCATTAGATAAGGAGTGAATATTAACACCACAACAAAGAAAAAAGATTTGCAACCTCTTTTTAATTTGAAGGGGTCCCGTAAGAGCTAAAATTTATTTCTAGAAAACTAAGAATGTCAGTTCTCGAAATGGTTTCAGCGTCAGATGTGTTTCCCATTTTTTCTGATGCTTGTCCATTTAGTGGAGATGCGCTCCCACTGACAGAGGTGCTACATTTGCAATGCGGAACTACTATTGACTAATTTAGAAAAAACGTACGTGCCATGAGTATCCCACTGCAGATAGACGCTTTAGCAGAGGAGCCAGAAATAATATCTCTCTGTTGCAAAATGTAGTCCAGGCGAAACATGGGCGTTTGATTGTCGCGATTTCCGCGAATCATCGTGAACTTTCCTCGGCAGGCGCCAAAAGTTGCCGGAGACGAGGACCTGAGATTTAATTTAAAGATGAGTAACGTGCACCGAGCGATGAATCGTAATTGTGCGACAGTCGATTACAGCGGCGGTAACGGTACCGTTTTGCTCGTGTGAGTAAAGAATTGATGTCATCGAAAGCGCTGACTCATATCCGTCGATACTCGTCTATCTACCACTTCATAGATCACTAATAAAAAGATTTGACCTTTTTTTTTTTACAATGCTTCGAGGGATTTGGCAGAGATGTGACGAGATGAATCACTCTTCAGAGCTTAGAAAATTAGAATTACCTAAAAAAAAAAAAAAAAAAAAAAAAAAAAAAAAAAAAAAAACAATGCCAAGCCACATTTTACAAACAAATATTTACGTTCCCGCCCACTGACATGACAAGGGTGATTGGAAAAAAAACCTAAAACCTAAAAATAAGGTGTCACAATTTTCAAAATTTGCTGTTGATTTCCAATGGATTAGAACAAAATTTGACGGCTCAATGGGGGGAAATGGTCGCATTTGACATTAGCATTCTGTCATGCTAAGGAAGAACGCCGTATGAACATTCGTGAGTTCCCAAATTTACTTCGATAAAATTATTATTTTTGAGGAAAGTTATGAATATTTTTCCTTTAAATTTTCAGAATATTTAGGCGAAATTGCGAACAATATTATCTAAAAAATTGGGAGGAAAATAGTCATGAGTTTACCAGGAAATTTGCGTTTTATGAAGGGAAATTTGGCAACACCTAAAGGTTCATACGGCGTTTTTCCTTAGCACGGCAGTAGAGCTCTGCCTATCAATTCCGATACAGTCAGCTGGAGTGATATGCATTCGACATCTCATTCCGATATTTCTGACCGGACGAGTCTTGCAATTTACCTGCCTCGATTACAGCTTATTACCGACCGATGAGTCAGAAAAATAAGAATAAAAAAGTAAATAAAAAATACCCAGGAGGATAACCGCGCGAAATTGGCGCTGGGCCGACGACTACGGGGGAATCGCCAGGTCGCTGGTAAAACCCGAACCGAACAGGAAAGTCCGACTTTCGCAAGGCGATCTTGGAAATACATTCGGCGTGGATTCACGACGAAATTGCGTGGGCTCAGGACTACTTTCAGTCGCCCGTCCCGAATCCGCGCCCAGTCGCGTATCGTGCTTTTCGATTAATCGCAAGATCCGTCATTTGAACCCGTAGAAAACGATCGATTATCAGGGTTTACCATAATAATCGACTCTTCACCACGGACTCAAATGGTAAAATATCGACAGTTGAGGATTCACGGTTCACCACTGCGCGTCGCGCTTTGCGATTAATCGATTAATCTGCCATTTGAACCTATAGAAAAGGATCGATTATCGGGGTATACCTTCATAATCAACTCCGTACATTTAAATAGAGAAATATCGATACAAGGATTCATGCTTCGCAACTACGTGTTGCGCTTCACGATTAATCGATTGATCTGCCATTTGAACCTATAGAAAGGATCGATTATCAGGGTATACCTTACTAATCGATTCTTTACCGTAGATTCTAATGGGAAAATATCGAAAGTCGATGATTTACGCTTCTCCACGATAACAGCGTATTGAAATGGGGTTTACGTTGGAGGTGAGTCGTTCTCACTTGTCACGGCATGCGGCAGGGCTTTCGACCGATCGCCGTTTCTTCGCCACTGGCTGATTTATTGGTACCATCGTCGGGTTGGTGGCCGTTTGTCGTTTCGCGCGGAATCACCTTAAATGCCCCTCTTCCGAGTCGTGGCTGCCGATATTTATTCGACCCTGACTTCATCATCGCGGTCTAAAATAAAACCAGCTAAAACCAGCTTCACCTGCTCGCGAAGGCTGCGGACCTTCAGAGTCCCAGAGGTGCGCGCTAAGGTTAATGGTTATCGGGTTGGCGGCATTCAGCTGTGTGGATCGGAGGCTACGTATACCTGACACGGACTTTTACACAAGTGAGGGATTCTGGAGACGAGGGTGTTGGTGTTCCAAAAAAAGGGTAACCTACAGACACGATATCCTGGAAGAACTAAGCTTGAGAGGCGCCATATCCCAAAGATGCGATATCCGAGAGGCAAAGTGCCTCATTGTACGGTACCTCATATTCAAAGAGATTTGAGAGGAAGGGTACTTGGGCCTGCGGGCTGATTATTGACATTGATAGACAAAGCGCAAGACAAAGAAGATAAAGGGAAAATGGAGCGATCGTATTGGTTGCAGCGGTTGGTATTTTTTGTCTATCAATTTCCATTTCCCCTATGTCTTCTTTGTCTATCAATTTCAATGATTAGACCAATGGTTCTGATCCAAATTTTTTTCACTAAAAATGTCATTTTATTTGCTCACAAACGTTGCTGACGAGTTCATCGATCACCAAATGCTTCCATCAATCCGTTACACGCATCTCTCTATTTCAATTTACTTCTCGTCCATTCCTTCGGCGTAATCCTCAAAGAATAGCTGGGAGGAATGTTAATCAGAGCTATAAAAAGTAGAGATAATCACCTAACATCAAACCAGTCACACTAACAAAGTCACTAAGTCAACCTCAAACGAATGACTAAGGTTATTATCTCTATCAATGGCGCTACCGGTTAGTTCCGATGTTTACATCGGTAACCGCTCTCGAGTATTGTTACTCAGCGTTTCTGGAACTCAGCCTAAATCCAGGCGACGATTGCGCTCCCCCAAACGTTGCCGAATATGGCGACGAAAATCAGGTTTATGTCGTTCGTACTGCCATGCTAAGAAAAAACAGCGTATAAACCTTCAAGCGTTGCCAAATTTCCTTTCATAAAGCGAGAATTTCCTGGTAAATTTATAAACATTTCCCTCCCAATTTTTCAGATAATTTAGTTCACAAATTGTACCTAAAGATCCTGAAACTGTAAAGGAAAAATATTCATAATTTTCCTCAAAAATGAACATTTTATCGGAGGAAATTTGGCAACTCTCGAATGTTCATACGGCGTTCTTCCTTAGCACGGCAGCGCATGGGAAAATCTTCCGAAATCCGGCAATCTCGGGCAGCCATACCCGTACCAATGTCCCACCGAGTGTTTCCCACCGTGACGAATCCGTCGCGAGCGGAGTGACGTAATCTAAGCTCATAAGCTCACAGCACACGACTTTCGAGTAAAAGTGGATTGAGCCCTTTCGAACGATCCTCAAATCGTATGGGAGTCCGACTCTTATCTCCGCGGTTAGACAACATTTTTATTTCTCTTCGGTCATCAATCTAATCCTAGACGATTCTCGATTTTTCAAACATATCTCTCGTCGTGTTTCCTTATTCGGGAAGCTACAGCACCACGGTAGCCGGAAGATTTGAGGTTCTGGCGCGAGGAGAGTGGTAAGGGATTAGGAGAGAGTAGTAATACTCTGAATCTCCAATAATGGACTCTGTAATGGTACCAATAGATGCGGATCGCTTATTTTTGGGCTGATTGTTGAAATTGATAGACGAAGGTAGGATGGAGCGATCCTGTTGATTGAATTCTGATGGACGAAGAGAAAATATGATGGACCAACAATACAGTCTCTCGTGGGTTGCACTGGAAAAAAAACACATTGGATCTAGAGTCCAGACTCTTAAAAACATCGACAAGAAAAAATACTCTTGGTTCAATCAGATTTAAGCTTAAATCAAGAACCAAGCCTCTTAATTTGAGCGGATTTCCTTTTGATATAAGCTTAGATCTGATTGAATCAAGAGTCTTTTTTCTTGTCAATGTTTTCAAGAGTCTGGACTCTAGATCCAATATGTTTTTTGTCCCAGTGTGCCGTAAGTTGGTCTATTACTAGCCTCTTTTGCCCATTGGAACCACTCGCTTCCACCGGTAGGTTCGCTCAACTTTTCTTTCGTCTATCACTTTGTCTATAAATTTCAAAAATCAGCCCGCAAGTTGTTTAGGAGAAATGTCCAACTCCAGAATGAAATGATTTCAAGATTTTAAACAATAAGAAAGCCTGGACGTTAGGTGTCTTTGCAGCTGTGCTCTGATGGGAGAACTTGGACATTAGAGAGGAAAGCAAACCGCACTGGAAATGACTTAAAAAGGGTTGAATCGTTCGACTAAAAATAGCCGAGGGCGGCAATATAAGAGGGATGAAAAGGGTTAATGATGGGCGTTAGAGCGGCCGACGATATAATTACTACCAACGCGAACGGATGATGAGGTGAAGATACGCAAATACGATTAGCCCACAAAACGCGAGTTAAACCGCGCTAGTATTTTTACCGCCAGGATAAGCCTGGAATGTCCGCGGTGAGTTATCATCAATCAAAATTCACCCGGTGGCATGGCCTCATCAGCAAAGTGCTGTTGTGTTGATAAGGTTTCATGTGTGATAAGGAAATTGTTGAAACACAGGTAATTGCTAGGAATGGTGCCGTAACCGAAACGCAAAAAAAAAAAAATTAAAAGTAACCTACCCACTCGAACAATGCACCCATTTATCGCTTTCCGCACAAAGAACGTAACTCGATCCAAGGTCATAAAATTGACTCAAACAATTCAATTTTTTCCGAGAGTAAGTAAACTTGCATAATTTTCGTAGAATATTTGCTATTAAGTAAAAATTAATCGTATTTGCGGTAAGAAATTCTCGAATTTTCCTAGTAAAAATGCAATTTGCGCGGAAAAACCTGGCGACTTTGAAATGTATTTACGTTCTTTCGTGCGAAAAACGACTAATCGTGGCAAAAAATCGAGACACGTGGTTTGGCAATAAATTTCACCTTCACCATCGAAATCCTCTCCGTTTCAGTTCGGTTTGCAGCCGCTGGATGCGCGAAAGCAGGCGAGGTTCATCACGGCGCATGGATACAACTATTCGTGCTCTGTGGATGTGCGTGTTGCCTGGTAGAAATTGAAGGCGCCCTGGTTTTGCATCGAAATGCTCATGTTGCGCTGCGCCCTTCGTCAGTGTTAAAAAACCACAACGGTCGCGAAAATACTAAATCAAGGATAATGGGCCTGTTGCAAACTTTTGCTAGAGCAAAACTAAGAGTTGTTTCTTATAGATAATGCCTCAAAAATCACGATGAGCGCATCGGCAAACTCTGAAATGCACTAATAACTTCACAATCTGCGAAAGAAATTTGCGGTTTTTTGAGCTTCCCGCTTCAAAAACGATACTACGGCACAGGTGAACATTTTGTTAGAGGAGTCGTTCCATCGTCTGCAATACTCATCATGGCCGACGCCAATCCGCCAAAACACGTGTGATGGTACGAGATAACACCTGAACAGGATTAGACCAAGTAACAATCGGCGTGTTTACGTTCATATTTTTCTCGCCCGCCTTGATTGACCTTGAACTCTCCTCGAATTACGCGCAGAACTGCGCAAGCGTCGGCCATGATGAATATTGCCGACGATGGAGCGACTCCTCTAACAAAATGTTCACCTGTGCCGTAGTATCGTTTTTGAAGCGGGAAGCTCAAAAAACCGCAAATTTCTTACGCAGATTGTGAAGTTATAAGTGCATTTCAGACTTTGCCGATGCGCTCATCGTGATTTTTGAGGCATTATCTATAAGAAACAACTCTTAGTTTTGCTCTAGCAAAAGTTTGCAACAGGCCCATTATGCCTTTTTAGCAAAGAAAATGTGGCAACGTTCCACTTTTGATACGTTGTTTTGCCTTTTAGTGCGGCGGCATGGGTGGGGTGAAATGTCTGGCACAGCAGACGGATTGGGCGAGGCGGTCGAGCGGCGGCTGGGAGGGAGAATTTTCCCACATACGGTGTTCCGTGGTTGGCAGCCACGCGAATCTGATACCTCTCGGCGCATTTGCCGGTGACACGAGAAAAATCATGGGCTCCACACGAGGAAACTGTTGGAGATTTTGCGTGTCCCTCGCCGTTGAGGCAACAGAGCTTTCAAGTCCAATTAAAAGAGTACAATATCGCCCGAGCTCTCTTCAATCGCGAGAGAAAGTTGGGGGCAATAAAAAGCCTCGGCGATACTTTACGAGAAGACTTCCTGGACATGACCGAATTGCCACAAGCTTTTGGAACTGCCCAAAAAAAGAGAAACAGGGTGTCTACTAAAACAGGCTGGTCGAAAATAAGAACTTTTACAGTACTTTTTCAGTATATTCTGAAGTAATTCAGTACCTCTTCCAACAGAAAAATTCCGTACTTTTTTAGTACCTCCATTTGACGAAATCAGAAAAATTTCAAAAAATTTGAAATTGCGACAAAAATGACAAAAAATTAAAGAAAATTCCTGGCCTTTTTTCGGAATTTTTGCAGTTTTTCAGTACTTCCGGTCCGCCCTTAAAAAATCAGAACTATTTTCGGATTCTCCGGAAATTCCGGACTTGTAGACACCCTGAGAAAGAAAAAGAACAATCGCTTAGAAACCCCTAAAACCCGATTTGCAATAAGATTGCGAGGAGTCAGTGGGTGAAAGGATAAGTTGCTATTAGGTGTTGACGTTGAAAAGTTTTAGACGGCCCCACTTGAAAAACGACGATTTTTATTTATTTTTGTTTTTAATAATTCCCTTCTCATCAGAACTATCAGGTAATTAGGGCCTATCATTAGTGCTGAATTAACACTAGAGAGAGGGGAAGAGAAAAGAAAACCCATTAAATCATAAATTAGCGAATATTGACACAGAGAAACAAGATTAGGTAATTTGAGTAATCTTGTTCGTTTTAGGTACGAGACACTTAAAAAAAATCCATTACAGGCAGATAAAGAAAAATTATTCTAGAAGTTTTTTTTATGGGCTAAATCTCAGGGGAGATGTTAGTAGAAGAAAAATTCGATTTTCACCTGGCACATAAAGGCGCCTAAAAATGAAAAAATTAATAGCTTTTCCAGATTATCCAATACCAAAAAAACATCAAATTTTGTTCTATTCTCAAACATTTTTTTTCTTCCAGAAAAAATAGACCCGCACACTTCATCACACTACTAAATAAAACGAGAAACGTGTGATTGTTTCTGCTTCGAGAAAATTAAACGATGCCCTAATTTCTCGCTATGAAAGGCGGGAAAATTGAAAATTTCGTTCACGATTCGGCATCAGTGGCGTGGCATGCTTTACGATAAATTGATTCATCTGTCATTTGAAGCTATGGTAAAGAATCGATAAATAGGGTGTTCCCAACGAACACCTTGATAATCGATTCTTCACAGTGGCTTCAAATGGGGAAATATCGATAATCGACCATTCACGCTTCGGCATCGGAGATCGAGAGCTCACCTTTTAATGGAAACGCAGCAGTCTGACGGAGAAAACGGTCTGGGATTAATACTGCCGTGCTAAGGAAAAACGCCGTATGAACATTCAAGAGCTGCCAAAATTCCCGGGATGAAGCGTGTATTTTAGAGGAAAGTTATGCATGTCCTCCTTTAAAATTTTCAGATATTTTGGATTAAATCACGAAAAAAATTCTTCAAAAAATTGGAGGACAAAAGTTTACAAATATTCCCGAAAATTCGAGATTTCTCGAAGATATGGCAACGCTTGAAGGCTCATACGGCGTTCTTCCTCAGCGCGGCAGAATAGACCCGAGCCCGAAGACGACCCACCATTCAGATTGGCTGCGTTGACAATACAAATGAATCAACGCGGGCGGGGGGAGGCGGGAGAGGAGCTATATGCATTAGCAAGAAAAAATCGTTACAGGGCACAGGTAACGGACACAAAAAACCGGCCGCGATGAATTTCGAACCTTCGCCTCCGGCTAGACGCCAGACAGCGCGGCGGTAGAGTTGGCAACCCTGCGCCCGCCGCTGTTGCCAAGTCGAGATAAAATCAATATTGAATTTTAAACGTGTGACCGTTGGGATGGGAAGGGTCGCGTTGCAACGCTGCGAAATTTCTCCTGGCAACGTATTCCTTCGCGCGTTAACGGACGCGACTCTCACACAAGGGTGCAGAAAGTTCTTCGGCCTACGCATAAAGACACTGCGCGCCTGCAGTAATTTTCACCAAAAAATAGTGTATTTGCAGATATTTTCAAAAAATGAAACGCGCTCGCATTGATTTACTTAGGGTACAACGCTTCCACATTATAATTCTCAAAATTTCAACGATTACGCTGTAATTTTTTAAACGCTATTGCACTCGTTTGTAATAATCAGAGCATTCGCACTAATTTTCACAAAATATCAACATCCTTATCAAAAGTTTTTGTAAAAATCAGTGTGTTAAGTGTTCACTCTTTTAAGGATAACACCAATTTTTGGATTCGTGAAAGCAGACGTTCGGATCGTGTAAACGAACTTCTTCCGTCAGTTCTTTTCACCTCGTGAGTTCGGTCACACGAACAGAACAAACTGACAGTAGGGTTTGACGAAGCGAATGGTTGGGATGATAAAAAAAAACTCCCTGTTCTCCTTCAATTCGTGACTATGCAATTTCACCTACTTGGAAGTCAAAATAATTGTATCACGCGTTTCGCCCTCGTCCAACTTTTCTGCTCTGCGTTAAAGTCTCTGAGACGGTCGAACACATTTCACGGTCTCCTTCATCTCATGGATATGCAATTTAATCTACTAAAAAGTCGAAATCGTTGTATTACACGTCTAGCCCCATCCAAATTTTCTACTGCAGTTCTATACTTGGCTCTTCACAAAAAAAAAAAAATACTCACAGAATTTCAGATGGAAATTGGAGATAATTTTGGAGTAAAAAAGTAAATTGACAAATAATGCTTTGCAACACTGTACTGCAATGAGGACCCCATGGGTATGACTCCTTCAAGAGGTTCCCTTTTTTATCAGAGCCCTGAACTTTCCCCAATCTAAGTAAAAGAGTCTGAGTAAAGATGCTGATGTCATTTAATATTATTCAGGGATCATTGAGAATTTTTAGTGTTGTCACAAAGGGAGCTTTCTATCTCAGAGTTATTCTTGGGAGCTAAGAGGGGATCCATTTTAAGAGATATTTAATACGTGTAAATAAAGCTAAGGTAAAATACGTTTTGGAATTCTTGATATGAGGTTAATTCTGGCGCCTCAACTATAATAATGCGCATCAAGGGAAAAAAATAGCATGGAGAAAAATATCTATTTAATCTTTCAATAAAATAAAAAATTAAAAAAATAGAAAAACCAGTTTAGTAAAAAGGCTACTCTAGTGCGTTAAAATTAAAAAAATTTGCTTCCTCCTGAGCTGACATTTAGATGCGACTCAAATGATTTAAATAAATATGTTGAAAATACAGCCTCACTGCAGAGAAATAGATTGAGAGGGAGCAGTGACAGTTCCTAGTTTAATTCCACCTGATTTTTGAACTGGAGCATTCTCACCCAAGATTTCTGGTAGGATTCATTGATATCAATGTACAAAGTTTCAGGTATACCCCCATCACCTTTCATTCCATGCACACCGAAATGGATAATGGAAAATTTCTTACCTGGTCGTTGCTGTACAAGGTGTACTGCGAAGATGTCTTGTTGACAGGTTTGCTGGCGGAATACTGCCATAGGAATGGTGGTGGGACAGCAGTCGATTCCAGAGATGGCTGAAGAACGGCAGTTTGAGTCGACGTAACAGCAGTTACGGTGGACACAACTACATCGGGAGGCGAGATGATGTTGTTATTGTGGTTGGTGACAGTAGGTCCATTCACGTGATTCAGCTGGTTCTCATCTCTTTTCCTCAGTTTACTGCGAACGAGACGAATAGCAATCAGTGTCGAACCGTTAGAGCCTACCATTTTCAAACTATTTCTAAGAGTTCCAACGCAGTTAAAACCCTTCTTAACAGTTTCAGTTTTCTCCGCTTTATCGACCACTATCTTCTGGTTTTTCTTGTCGGGGTTCAGGGGGGAGTTGTGGGTTTTGGGGTGGGATGGGAAGTGGAAAACTCCACCGAAAGTTACTGATTTATTGGACATGGTTGCAGGTTTGCAGTTCAAATGAAAGGCAAACTGAAATAGAATTCACTGAGTCTGCGGGGGCAAAGCATTCGATGTTGATAGCAAATCGATGTTATTTTGTACTGTACATGGACTAGTTTAGTATCACAGCTTGGTTGTCGAAGGAAATGAGTGCGCCGCAGCTTAGGATGAAGCTATGTTATCACTCGGATTGATATCTTGAGAAAGATTCGAATCGATTACGGGAGAATCTGTTAACTGAAGGGATGGTTAGTAGGCCGAAAAATAATGCGGAACGTCCACTGAACAAATAGCCATGGATATGTAATTAACAACCCCGGCTTCACTCCCAAAACCACGCACAACGGGGAAAAATTTAGTCCTGGATTTTGGACACACATTCGAACTACATAGATATAACTTGGGAGCAAAAACACACTAGTTTTTCACCCTTGGGTGAGTTTCTAGGTTAAGGTGATGCGCGAAGCAAAACTTCAACGATTGAGCCTCGACCGAGTCGATGGAAATAATTCACTAAAAAGTCCGAAAGCACTCCGCAACAAGTTGCTAGGCGAACGAAACGCTAGTTATCACTTATCAGCAAGGGTTTAGGACAGCACAGGACAAAGGACGCTGACAGCCCGCGCCGGGTTCCTGCACCGCTTGCCTCAATCGAAAGACTGGCGAGGAGAGGCTACAATCAAAACAAAGACAGCGACGCGAGCAGCGCTCTCTGCCCCGCGGGCCATGAAGTAACTACACTGTATTTTCTACCTAGCTAGACTCGCGTCCAGGCTTTTCGATATCCAGACTCATCCGGACGGGACGCCACTTGGAAACGGTGAATGGGGGAGGGCTCTTGAGGGCTTCAACCCTTCCAGACAGCTTTGACCCTTTCAGACGGCCTCCCGCACGCATTGTTGGCACATCGAGTAAAAATCGTCATGATGAAATCTGTCTGGGCAGACTGTCACCACCAGAAAACGATAAAATATCCAGTTCAAAGAATATTCGAGTTCTGTTTTCTCTCCTTTGAAGTCTTTGAACGTTAAAACTCTAATGAGAAATTTTAATTTACTTCTCTCCAAATTGAACGCTTCGCGCTGCAGGTATTAACGAGAATGAATATTGGCTATACTTAAATGAAATGACACCGGCCACGATGTCGTCGTATAGGTATGAATTTTCCTCTTCGGAAAGTCAAAAGCATTCTTTATTCATTTCCGCACGCTGGAATACGACACAATTTTAAAACACGGAGAAAAAAACTTCGCGCATGAGACCCGAAGTTCAGGTCATGTGGATCTCTGAAGTTCTCAGATCGTGCATCCGTAAACTTGAGGTCCAAGCTGCCAAAGTTTGGATCACACATCTGACAGGTCGAACTTCCCTGGTAAAAATTGGCGATAAGAGCTGCGTTTCAAAATACCATAGGAATTCTCATAGCCGGCTAAAGAAGGCTACAGAAAATCATATAGCTGGCTGTAGAATGCGGTGAAAATCATACGGCCGGGCTATACGAAGCGATAAAAAATTATGCAGCCGGGCTATAGTTCCTATCGCCGGGCTTTACACTTTCTCGCCTGCATGGCTGTTGCTTTTTCGCCATCCATTATAAAAAGCTATAGGAAATTGTGTAGAAATTCGTGTGCTTTGGAAATCATTAAGTTTGAAACGGAACTACCTTAATATTTACAAAACACACATTATATTTTCCTTTAATACATATTTTTTTTCATCAATTAAAACGAGAATAATCCATACAGGATGTGCAAACATTTCAAAATCATGAGTTGAATAAAGCTGACTCCGCCAGATTAAATATTAGAGCTTAACACAAAGCGGAGCGGCGACGCACTGGCGCCTACAAACCTAACAGGGATACTTCACGCATTGCGCAACGCGTGAAGTATCCCTGTTAGGTTTGTAGGCGCCAATGCGTGTTTCGAGCTGGCTGCCCGCCTGCCTTGGCGCTTGAAGCAACTGTTTCACACCAGAGGTATTGCACAGTATCATAAGAAATTGAAGACGCTCCAACATATTAAGAATGACAGACATCCTTCAAAAATACGGAGCTTTCCTCGCAAAATAAATCAAGATACTACGGCATAAAAAGAGAGCGGTAGTCCAAAAACTAACTAAGTCCTAGAATCCGTATTTAGTAACGTTTAGCATACACTTTATCGCCTGGCTGTTGCTTAATCGCCATCGGCTAAGGCCATCAGAAATTGTGTAGCTGGCTATAGAAGCTATTGAAAATCTTACAGCCGGCTTTAGGTCTATGGTATTTTGGAACACAGATTCTACTGCCAATTTTTACCAGGGTTCTATGGAGTCAACCAAAAGTACCGAGGTACTTCAGATGTGTGACCCAAACTTCGGCAGCTGAACCTTAAGTTTTCGGATGCACGATACAAAAACTTCAAAGATCAATATGACCGGAACTTTGGGTTCCACGCACGAAGTTCGGATTATAATTTTTCGGTTTGAATGAATATCGAGGCTGTCAATTTGTCGCCGCGGTAAATACCTAGGACCTACAAAGGGTGGTCTTCCAGAGAGCTTCCTCGGAAAAATTTTGAGAAGAAGGCAACTCAAGAGCAATTTTGAGCTATCCTGGTCGAGAAATGAATTGAAACGTGTTATGAAAGGTAGAAGAAGGATAGGTTAGTCACGCACTTATATCAGCGAGAGCCGTCACATTTCAATAGTCTAAGTGCAAAACCAGGTATCCCCGTTTGGGACGTCGCAGACTTCCTGTCGTGCATACTTTAAGTTTTCTCTGGCGAACTAGTCAGGACTAGTCTGGACGTTATCAGGTAAAATTCCTGAAAACTTCCTTGATATTTCTTCTCTGTTAGCAGATGTTCTGTTTACTCAAAGTTTCCTTGTTTCTCCTCGAAGAAACAAAAAATAGGAGCGAAAATTTAGAAACACTGCGATGGAGATACGTGGTATCGCACTTTGGCCATCGCTTCTTTGGGGGGGGGGGGGGG
>NW_017547331.1:3301344-3344897 GCF_001854935.1 Bemisia tabaci | reverse complement strand
CCCCAGTTCCGCCCGTGGATACTTTTAACCTGAGGCACTTAACACTTAACGTCCCTGTATTCCTAGCGGCAGGAGTGGGATTTTCGAGTGGTCTGCAGATTGGCTGTTAAGTAACCTGGCGGGCTCGATGGCGTGCCAAATGGACTCGTCAGGTCAACCCAGAGACAAGAGACCCTCCACTAGTATCTTGGCCATTGTGGAAGCTTTTACTTTCGGGACTTCAGCATTCTACTGTTGACTTACCTACATGGTTGATGTTTAACAACGTGTTGGCAGTTTCGTTTCGCAAACAAGTCGAAAATGGTCGAAGTTTGCGAAACTTGTTTGGCTCATGACGTCACCCGAAGCTCATCATTGACCATGTAGGTAGGTCAACAGCCGAAATTGAGGTGATGACTGTTGCTCCCTAATAATTGTCCATAAGGAACTGTTGAATCCCCGAAAGTAAAATCTTCCACCTGTCGCTAGGAGGCCAGTGGAGGGTCTCTTGTCTCTGGGTCAACCGCTATCGGCTATCCTCCTCCGCCGGTCGACACCCGACATCCGCGCATCCACCGTCCAACAACTCAACGGCCAACTTGTCAACTCCATCCGTGAACGACGACGAGCACCCTGATTTCTCTCCGGGAAGGACGACGCCTCTCGACTCTCGTCCGATTGCTCGCGATAAGTATAGGAGCCATAAAGGCGCTCTGCTAATTTAATTACAATATTTTCTCCGATCCAGTCCTACCAGTCCTGCCAGCACTTTCCAAAGAGACGCTTTGTTGGTGCTCTGCTTCGACGTCGGCCGTTGCGTTGCGTAATTGGCCCATCGCCAGGGTCCGTCGCGGTCAAACCCAAACCTCGCGCTCGCCACTCGCCACTCGCGGCGAGTGGCGAGTAATCGCTAATCAGCGGAATCCTCTGGCCTCTGCTGTTGCCTTTGAAAATAACACCCGGAGCCGTTTGTTTGTGACGTAGCACCGGATCCGTTAGTATTCCTTCGCCTGGTTTCGCGCTGACTCGTTCCAGAGCGCAGGCGCAGACCGAGGGGCCGATGCGAAAGGTGTCAGCGTGTGAGCTTTGACGTGCTGGGTAAAGCGTCCAACCCACGTTCAAACTGGGGGCTTCGAAGAGGCTCGTCGATGGAACTGTTGAATGTTGCCTCTCCCAGATCGTCGGCCCGACGATCTTTGAAGGTAACCGATGTGTCCGGGACATATCGCAGATCAAATTTTGAAATTTTCAGGGAATTTCGTGCGGATATGGTTGAGAAATTGAAGAAATCGTGCCAGTTTGAGAGCCCCAGTTTGAACGTGGGTTGGACGCTGAACAGCGGTAGCATGATGGGATATACAGAGCTGGTGTTTGCGGATTAATGATTTATACCCACTGATGTTACTGGTTACTCTTGAAAATTAGACTAAATTTTGCAGTCAGGAGCTACAATTTCTGGCTCAGTTTAGAAACAACGCATGTACATTCAGTTTCTCTGTGCATGTAAGTGTTTTCACGGATGAACCAGAAATTGTAGTATCTAATTGCGAAATACTCGAAGGGGAAAATGCGCATCACCATCAAGCATAAGGGTCTAGAACCGCCTATGAAGAAGAGTATTTCTTATGTGAGGATTTGAAATCAGACTTTACTCAGCAGTGGCGTGGCGTGCTTTGCGAGCTATCGATATTTCCCCATTTGAAGCTGTGGTGAATAATCGATTATTAAGGTGTTCGCTGCGAACACCCTGTTTATCGATACTTTTCCATAGGTTTGAATGGCCGACCAATCGATCTAAAACCGGGAGTCAGCTTGGAGACTAGAAAGTGGGAGTCGGGTCTGGCACTGGAATTACTCACAGGTGACATGGAATGAGTCACAGCTCCAACGGAGACACCTCTCTCGCACAGCTGTCTCTGTCACAGCTGCTGTTCCCGTGCAGAATCCATTCATTCTGTATCTGTTTGCCCCCCGTCAATCCGCGATGATGGAGCCCGCCAATTTCCAGCTTCCGGAAATTTCTATCTGAACCGGACGGCTTGCAAGCTCCGTTTTTCCGCACCTGACTGAAACGTTCTGGAAAAACCTCCTAACTCCAGCGAAAATCTCGATCAGATGCGTGGTTCATGCTCGGCAAGGACCTTCCGGATTGCTCACCGAACGAACCGGAGCTAAACGGTGCTTTTCCGCACGCCATTTGGGCCCAACTGCACTGCGGTGTCCGTCGAAGAAAAATCGCGCAACTCGAACAGAAAATTAGGTTAGATACGCGGTTTTTGCGTGGTATATGGTAATATACAGTCATACTGGGGGAAAACGCTGTATCAGCATTCGAATGTTGCCAAATTTCCTCCGATAAACATTCAATTTTGAGAAAATGTTTGAATATTTTTCATCAAAATTGTCTAATAAACTATAGATTAAATTGTGAATAACATTCTCCGAAGGATCCAAAGAGAAAAACTCACAAGTTTACGAGAAAATTAACATTAGTTAGGAAGAAATTTGGCACCGTCTGGAAGGTCTTAAGACGTTTTCCCCCAGCGAGGCAAGTGTGCTACGACGCACAAGGCCCTATAAGTAAAAACGCCGGATATCCCATTAGAAATGCGCGGGACATCCGTCGTTTTTTATCGCGCACCCGTTCTTCCGACTCGAGGCGGCATGAATATAAATCGCCCGCTCGCGCGAACCGCGACATAGGTCAACCGGTTCAAATTTAGCAAAAATCGAGCGAAAAAAACTCGGCTGTGTCTGATCTCCGTTTCCTGCAAGGAATGGGCGCCGCGCATAAGGATCGTCGTCTCAACGCGAAAAGAGCATATCCGCATTGAATTCTAGATCGGAGTTACGTTGTTTTTGTTCGGCATTGTTCGACTGCCTACTTTCGTCGAGTGACATGACACCGCACGGGGGCTATAAAACATTCTCTTCCCTTTCCGCCCTCGGACTTGCCAAGTACCGGTATACCACGCCGCGGAAAAACAATACCAAAAAGGGGTGTACCCGATTATAAATGTATACCGATCGATGGCGATCGGTTGACTTCGGTTTTGAATGCATAAAATCAAGTATAGGCTCGAAGAGGGAAACAATTGGTTTAAATCTGAATCTTAAAACTTCCGCCTGTATTTTATTTTCTTGATGCGAAAATGAACTTGTGTGGAGGCTTTAAATTTATGGTAATAAAAACCGGGACATTTCGAGGATGATTACGCTGTAATTTTTAGTCGGGAAATGGAAGGAAAAAGGTAGATTTTTTGAAAAATACGTACTGATACTGTTCCTTTCCGACGCTTGGGATGATGAAATTTTCAATTTTTGGTGTTCATTCTTACCGGTTGACATTGAGTTTGAAAATTAATTGCTTTAGAGACAATGTCTTTGATTGCGTTACTTATCAAAAGAGATGGGCATTCAATAAGGTCATTACCTCGATTATGATCATGAATTTGTTGGCAAAAAATTGGCTCAACAGAAGCGCAACGACTTCGTTCGTGAACTGGACTATATATACATTTTGCAATTCAGAATTAGAATTCAGAAGTAGAATTCGGATTAAAAACAAAGTATGTACCATTAGTTTCCCTTTTGTGGGTGTTTTACGCATATGCCAGAAATTGGAGTTCTTAATTGCAAAATGGGCCTATCCAACTGTTCCTCGGTTTTAGATCTTACAATCAGTTGGCTGCAAGTGAGTGCAACATTGCATGCAAATTTATCCACACTGCTTCAAGAAAGGCTTTCGCTGCACACAAAAGCACAATTTATTTGAAAATTTTTGATTTTTCCAAGAAAAGAAAGCTTGGAGTTTATAGTTGCCTAAATTATACGCTGCATTGGCGCGAACAAGGAAGTCGTTCGCGCTAAGCTTCGTCGCTTTCGGGAAATTTCTAAGAATTGTTTTCACTCGAGTCAGCGCAAACCGACTTACCTGGCATGAGTCGATGGTTTCCGATTCAGCCTAAAAATTGAGTAGATTTGAGTGTATTTTGAACTTGACCTGTATTTTATCACAGTTTATCAGCATTTGCAACGATGCTGAGAAGCCTTTTGTGCGGAAACTGGATTGCGGAGCTTTTAATAGCTGATAACACGGCTCTTTGATTGATCCAGTAGTTCATGAGAAAATGGATTATTGCAATTAGTATGAAACTTAAATGATTAGATGGATATACATCTTAAATGACCAATAAGAGAGTGTGCGTTGTATTTCCTTTGTGCCTCACGTCGCTCGTTATGCAACGGATTTGAAATTTTGGAGATTCAGCTGAAAATGAATATCGTATACTCATGTTGAAAAAACCAGGTTCACTCTTATCCCGCCATTGCGCTTGGAAAAATTGCCGCACATAGCTTTTCAGGGGGGTAGAGATGAGAGAAAGTGATACCAAAAATGTCTAGAAAAGCACGATCTTTGAAAATCGATTTCGAATACAATTTATCGCAACGATGATCCAGCTATAAGAAAGAATTTAAAGCTCGAAAGAGGAGCTTTTTAGTACTTAGTGCCTGACAGACTTGCAACATTTCTTTCATTTTGTCAGTTGTAATTTTATTCAGTTTACATTATGAACGATGCGAATAGAGAGGTCGTGGACTTTATAAATAATGTGGGGTTTATCCTTCGATTAGCTGGTTATGCAATTTCCTGACTCACGTTTTCGTTAATCTGTATCTTCAAGAACGACTATGTGGACAGAGCATTTGATGAACCCAGCGAAGATAACAAAGTATCCTTAGACTTCAGATGCTGTTTCCTTCGCTTAGTCGGTTATGCAATTTCATGGCGAGCGTGTTCGTTGATTTGCATCGGGATAAACGATGCGAACAGAGTATGAAATAATGGGCGGCAAACAAAACATTACTTTCAAAAGCAGTACCGTTTCCCTTCAATTTGTCGGTTATGCAATGTCTCGATGCTTACGCTCGATGAATGGTATTCTATCAATCGATGTCAAAATTGCCGGACACGATAATAGAGTGAAAAAAATGCACGGACTGGCAACTTTCTTCATCGCGGCGACTATCATTGTTAGCGCGAAATTGTATAAACTAAGCTGGGTAAATTTAAAGATCAAATTTTGAATATTTTTAACATTAATTATGATGAGTGATCATGAACAGTGTTTTACAAAATCTAACTTGTGACGAGTCTAAGTTACAGAGAAGAACGGTTACATCACTGTTTGCAAAGTTCGAGTAGAGAAAGCCTAAAATCCGGAATGAATATTGATTATTTTTTATTTCAGGATTTCGATTGCGACAAAAAATATGGGCCGAATCTCCATCAGCAATTAACTGATGTTAGGAAAAGCTATATTTTTCTTGAATAGGCACCCTGCTCCATCCAAAATCGATTGCTTTACATAAAATTAAATGAGGTAACAGTGTTGCCAACTTTTTGTGTGTAAGTTTGAAAGAATCGACCGTTTTGACATCCGTTGGCAACGTTGAAGACAAATGACGGTCATTTTCGGGAAGGTGAAGCTAGAGGCCGCTGTGACGTCACATCGCTCGCGGCTGTGCAGGAGGCGGGGGAGGGGGAGGGGCATTAGTGGGGCACTCTAGTAGCCCATTTTGCCAGACTCCCCTGCCCTGTCTGCTACATCTAGTGACAACCAGATTGCAAACGACCCAAAATCCATCGATTAATTACAAATTAGAGACTCAAAATAAGTGAAAGCGTATTGCAATATTGCCATGAAAAAGTGCATTGTCTCTCGTTCGTCTCAGAAAACGGGTTTTATATGGATTTTCAGGCATTCCTTAGACGAGAGACTTTTTAAATTGCTTTCAAAAATTTTTGTGTGAGATTTGTACCCGAATCCCGTAATCTTGAGACAGTAGAAACGATAAATTTCGCAGAAACGTAACCCGTAGGTTCAAAAACAGAAAACAACAAAGAAAAACAGTGAGGATATCTCAGGAGTATTGCGTGGACACTTTACTCTTTGCGAAACTGTCGTATTTTCACTGAGAATTTGGAATTTTCTGCGACCGACCTGTACCTCCAGAATGTGACGATCATCTGAGAAATTTTCTCGCGGTAGTCGTTGAGAATCTAAAAACTGCTGTTTATAAGTCAATATTCGAGTTATGATTATAAGTCCATGCAACTTCCTCCTTCTTCTTGCAAATATTTACAAAATGGGGCAACAGTTTTTGGCAGCGAATCTGCCCAGAGCCATATTGCGGATATTAAAAAACAAAATACGTTTTTTTCGTCGTGTATAGGGGCGAGACGCGAAACACTGTTGCCTCACCGTAGTGGGAGTTCTAATAATTTTTTCCGCTGAGATCCAATGGATTCAGTGGCGAGGCGTGAATAATCTATAAACGATATTTCCCCATTTAAAGCTATGGTAAAGAATCGATTATTAAGGTGCTCGTTGCGAACACCCTGTTTATCGATCATTTTCCATAGGTTTCAAAGGCAGAACAATCGATATATCGCAAAGTACGTCACGCTACTGAATGAATTCAAACCATATTTGAAGGCAGAGACATTTAGCCCAGAGTAAAAATAAATCATGGCGGTAAACACTAAAATTATTCCGTTTTACCAACTTTTTCTATTAATCGGTTATTACTTGGCGAGAAAAAATCTAATTCATTAAAATTCCTGGTAAGATGAAATTCAAGACCTAGTGCGACAATTCGAATCTCCGAAGAGGCAGTCCCCTCTCAGTGTAAGTGTAAGCGATAACACTCGACAGGATACCACTTATCGAACTCTCGTGTCGTGAAATTGCATAACCGATTAATTGAAGTAAAACAGCCTCCAAAGGCAAAAGCTGCTATTGCACAGTTACACACCGTCTATATTGTTCGGATGGATGCAATAAGCATCAGGCTTAATACTTTTGAACATATTGAGATGAAAACATTACGGAACATTATGGAAGTGATCATAGGTCAAAGAAACCGACTTTCAGGAACCCCCAAAATTTTAAAGAAACCACCTTGAGAAAGGACAAGAACCTTACAAATCAAAAGGACGGTGCAGAATTTTTAGATCACCCTGTAGAACATAATATGACCCCAAAACTAAATTCTATACAATTTTGAGTCTCGGTTTAGACTACCCTGCATAAAAAGCTAGGTTGCACATTCTCAGGCGTGCTGAAAACCTTAAAGGCCTTTCCACCGCGGAAGATGTCCTCAATTTCTCCTCTCGCCATCTTCCTCAGTATTCTCTAACCTCCTTGAGAGCGATCCAAATTCGAGGTGGTGCCTACGTGACATCGGCGCGGTGAAGTATCACCGCCAAATTTCGCTGAAAAGCAGCTTTTATCCCCATTTAACACCCTAATCCATCTCATAACCTGGCAACCTCGCGGTGAAATGGCGAACTACCAACTTTGACAACGACGGGCCCTAGTGACGCCTACTCCAAAGCTCTCGTCGCGAGCGGTGATGCCGGACCGAACGTAGGCCCGAATAATCCACGAAACACTGAAAAAAAATTCTCGGCGTTTTTACCAAGGTCCGTTGGTACCTTTACCGAGATTCTCGGTAAAATTACCAATTCCATTAATGGTAATTTCACCAAGAAAAACTGGAATCAAATAGAACCCTGAATTCTTGGTAATTTTACCCTTTTCTTAGTAAATACACCGAGATTGTTTTTTCAGTGCGGTTTGGCAACCCGGCGGGTCGCGAAAGATATGAACGACGGCTTCCCCGGTCGGGTCGGGCCCGGCTCCCGTCTTTCCAGCGACTAACCTACTTACTTATTCCTTTTTTCTGGCAGATGGAGCTGGTTCCACGGACGTAAATCAAAGGGGTATCCTTGTTTCGTTCGCTTCCGTCTTTGTCAAGCGACGCGACGTCGTCGTCGTCGTCGTCGTCGTCGACGTGACAACGCATCGGTCGGGTCCCTTCGCTCCTTCGCCCCTTGGCTCCCAGTCGGCCGGGCAAGCTCCAATGCTCAGTGCAAGTGTGTCAAACGCGGGCTTGCCACATTTCAGGGAGTTTCACTGCCAACACTCTCAGGAAAATTCTCGTATGAACATTTAAATTTTGCAAAATTTACCGCCATAAAATTTTATTTTTCAGAGAAGTTACGAATATTACTCATGATGGACAGGGTGTCTGGTTTTTTTCGCTATGGGAAATCCTGATTTTTCCGGATTTTTGACGGCTGAACCCTGATTTCATAATTTTTCCACATCCTGATCAAATCCTGATTTTATTAATTGTGTATTTGATAAGAAAATTTCTACATGTGAAAAATAGCTCGATAAAAAAATCCGATCGGACGGCCGACTTTTCTCCTCCTGACTGTGTCGGACGGTTTATCAAAAATGTCTAATAAAATAAGGGATTAGAAGGCTTTAGAATGAGAGCTTTTCTCTTCCTATGCCTTTTCTTTCCGCTCAGTTATTAACAAGCGAACAAAAAATAAGGTGAATACTGCACAAAAAATTTCCCAAGAGCTGCTTTCCTTCAATTGATCAGTTATGCAATTTCACGACACGAAGGTTCGATAAGTGGTATCCCAGCCCCTGAGTAGTAGCACTTGCCGATACCGTAATTAACGGCGTATTGGAGTTATAAAGCGAGATAAATTTTTGAAGGAGTGAAAAACGAATGCGTCACCTTCTCTACGAATAAGTTTTTCATGATACAAAAATTATGACCTGGGAACTAGCTTTTTTGGAAAAGATGATGACAATAACAAGCCCTACTTTCAACTTATTAGTTACACGAACTCGTTGAATCTTATTTCACTATCACTCAGAGAGCTGATAGTTGAAATTGATGGACAAAGTTATAGACAAGAAGACAAGGGGAAAATGGAGTGGTCCTATTAGTTGAAACGGGTGTCTGTTACCTACAGACTAAGGGGGAAAATGGTGGACTATCTACAGGGTCCTTCCAGCTGCTATGAGCTAGTCTTCATTAATACCTTACCTCCTTTGTCCATCGCAAGCACACGCGTCACTGATAGGATTCCTCCATTTTCGCATTGTCTCTTTGTCTAACGCTTTGTCTATCAACTTAAAAAATCAGCCCGCTGTTTTAATTATTCGCTTCGAGCCGTCTATTCATTTCCATACTTCTTCCACGCCTACGGCCTACGGTCTACGGTTCTCTTCTCGGCTCTTATTCGGCACGAATATTTAAGTCTTTAGTCAGTGGATTCTTTGTTTTTGCATTCGAGATGCCAAGCGGGTCCTTTCACTTTTTTGCGCAGAAGCTGCAAGACAACGGCGGCTGACTAACCGCTGAAACTATGCGGCGCATCTACTGCGCGTTGGAAAAACAGCGAGACAGACATACGTTAATACTCGAAAATGGAACAATTAATGTTCCGCACGGTTGATAAATCACCAGAAAACCTGTAGCTTTACGGGGGCCAAGCAGAGACATCTTAGAGAACATAGGGCAACAGAGGAGCTGTTTGCCGTAGGACGTGCCAAGTTCAATGTACGCAGTGTTTTGGGGACTAATTTTCGAATCTATTTACGCGCATCATTAGTATTTTGCGATGTCATAGAGCCGATAACCAGGTGGGCGAGGTCTGCCACTACTTGCTGGGGGAGCAAGGGCTTTGAGAGTCGGCGAAAATTGTTACACATCGACGGTGAAACTACCAAACCACGTATCTCGGTTTGCGACGTCGCTGACTTCCTGTCATACTTTATTTTTTAAATGAAAAACTACTCAACGTCCAGTCTTGAAAATTTCTGTGATTTTTCCTCTTCGTGCGGAGAAAATTCTGTGAAAATTTCAAGGAATGATATTGATTTGGTCTACTTCAAAAAAATAAAATGCGAGCGTGGATTTTGAAACACTGCAAACGAGATACGTGGTTTGGTAGTTTCACCGGCGACATAATTATATTCCGTTTGAAACGACAGGAAAATTGTAGAGGCGTTTCAAAGAAGTAGGGACGTATTCGTGGACGTCCCAGTTACGGATGACAGAAAAAGCGTGCTTCCTCTCCATGTGACTGTCTCCCTCGATCTTGGAAACTTCTGAGGTGCGCACTCAAAGGCTCTGGAAATCGATCAGTTGCATGATAACAGAATTTCGGATCGATAGTTGAAACTTACAGAATGGCAACGAATTAGATTCGTCAAAGTTCATAATTCATCAACGAAAATGCAGTCGTTTGAAAAACACGGTTATTGATGCATTTGCGATGGTTTTTTCGCTTAAACGAAAGAACCAGTACAAATATTCATTGGATGAGACAAAGGTAGAAGAAATTATAGTATCCGGTGCATATGGTGAGTGGTTTGGTTGTACGTACCGTTATATTTTCGACCCTCTGAAGTAAGGGCGTACCTCGATTTTTGCATGAGCCCCAAAAAGCATAGATTCATCTGTGTAACAGGGCTCACGTGAAATTGAGATACAACCTTGCGTCAAAGGAGCGACGATATCTGGGTCTATTTCAATGCGAATTCCAGTAAAAACATTCAGTTTTGACGGCAGCATTGGAAAAAATAACACGTTGGATCTAGAGTCCAGACTCTTGAAAACATTGACAAGAAAAAATACTCTTGATTCGATCAGATTTTTGCTTAAATCAAAAGGAAATCCGCTAAAATTAAGAGGCTTGGTTATTGATTTAAGCAAAAATCCGATTGAGTCAAGAGTACTTTTTCTTGTCAATATTTTTAAGAGTCTGGACTCTAGATCCAATGTGTTTTTTTTCCAGTGAGTGGTTCTTGTAGTTTCAAACTCCCATAAATCCCGCCTGTATGGCGCGCTCACATAACACTCTTTTGGCGATGTTAGCGATCTAGATTAATCTGTGAAACTTTGGGATTGATATACAAATTCGCATTTACCCATCGATACTCATATAATGTCTCTGAATGCGACAGATGCATTGACAATTGGACGTATTTCTATCAAACGGAACTATGTGCATTGAGACATGAGCCCTGAGACCATAAGAATACACGTATGACAGGGCTCACGTCATAATGCACATAGTTCCGTTTGATAGAAATACGTCCAATTTGTTCTCTGGCATTGATAAGATTCGTAATAGAGTCGCTCGACGTCGAATTTGACTCCAATTCCTCGTTAACAACCCCGTCAACCGGGTCATAAAACCGCGGCCGTCAAAACAAAAGCCTCGGGATGGGATAATCGCTCTGGGCTTTATACCACTGAGCTTAGCAAAAAGGACACATATGCATATGGTATCCCCCGGAGATATGCCCTTTTTGTCGAGCATGATGGCGGTACACGAGTAATGACGTTACGATCAGATGGGCCCGCCGACGTTCAAAGCACCCTGACAGAGTGCCAACTCGACAATAACAATCACTCAAAAATAGACTCGAAAGGTTGCACCGAAGTACAATGGGAGCCGAAAATAATACCAAATAGACTAAATTTAAGTCTCCATGTCTTTTGTGCAGACTGATAGAGTGCGTGCGACTATTCCGAGCCGGGCAGACTTGTTCATTGGAGTGGGCTGCGCGCCCGCTGCAATCCGCGATACATCGATATTTCCCCATTTGAGGCTACGCTTAAGAATCGATTATCAACACCCTGATTATCGATCCTTTTCCATGGGTTTAAATGGCAGATCTTTCGATTCCTTGCAAAACACGACACTCCTCCTACCTCCTGCTCTGCCACGCTAAAGGCCCAGATACCCCTGCGAGTTAAAAGCGCTGTTTGAAAGTGAAACACCAATAGGAAAGGAGGATTTCGATAGTTCGACGTCAAGCGATCAAAATCCTGATTTACTATTGGTGTTTCACTTTCAACAAGCGATTGTAACTCGCAGGTGTATCTACCACTTAATATAAGATCGTCGTATGAAAATTCGAATATTGTCAAATTTCCTCTCAGACAAATACATATTTTTCAGGAAAGTTATGAATAGTTTTCCTCACAATTTTCAGGCACACTAGATCAAAATACGAAGAAAATTCCCTAAAAAATTGGAGGAAAAATATTTACAAACTTCACCGAAAATTCATGATTTGTCGAGGGAAATCTGGCACAGTCTAAAGGCTTATACGACATTTTTCCTTAGCACGACGGTATACATCATTAGAGTGGGCTGCGCGCCCGGTGCATTCCGCGGAAACGACGCAATCGCATCGATATTTCCCCATTTGAAGCTGCGCATAAGAATCGATTATCAAGGTATAACCTGACGATCGATCCTTTTACATGGGTTTAAATGACCGATCAATGGATTGATCGAAGCGCATGGCACTCCACTGTTACTGCTCCATGCGGCGGTAATGCAATCGCGTTCGTTGCCTGTTGCGTAGCGTAGTAATGAAGTCGCCGGCCTACTTATGAACGTTACATAAGTCATTTTCCACCGATTCGCTTTATCACCTTCCGATATGGGATCAAAATATTCTTAGACTGCGAACACGTGAGCCATTTAACGGTTGGTCGGTCGATCGGGAGCGAAGCGGGGGGCAGACTTTTTTTATCGGCTTCTCACGAGAGCAGAGGCGGATCCGGCAATTTGGCAACACCGGATTTCCATTTAAACATGTGCAAAGTAATCGATTCTTGTCGGAGCACCTGGCCCTCCACGAATCGATACATTTCCATAGGTTTAAATGGACGAAATCCGGTGTTGCCAAGTTGCTGGATCCGCCATGGCGAGAAGAGGAAAAAGCCGTTACGATGGGACGTTTGGGAGTTATATCTCGCACTTGAATAGGATTCAACATTTAGCAAATCCGGAGAGTTTTGAAGAAATAAAAAAACTTTGGTGCAATAGTTCATTGATCGGTGCTCCGAACAATGTCGAATAGGATACTATACAAAGCTAGAGGATGGAGAAGAAAAACATTGGAAAATAGAGGACTTCTTTTCCCTAATATTTTCTACCGAATTTATGATCGAATTCCAATAATAGTTTGATTGTATCGAGAATGACAAGCCCTCTTTTGGACGATAATTTTTTGAGAAGACTAGGAGTCAAAGTGTGCTGCGATTATATTTTGTTTCTGGATATGCATCGAGCGAGGATACAGAGTTTATAAGTACAATTTTTCAAGAGAATACAACTAGTTTGATTGCCAATTACGAGGTTCGGCTTGGAATAAGAACGCGTCTTTGAGGTGAAAAAGGGGCCATACTATGCCGTGAAAGGTCAGATATATTCAGCTTCACCTCTGATACTGATATTAAATCTGCAACTCATCCAAGAGCCTATTGAAGTTACAAAACGAAGTAATTAGTCAATTAATATTACTCGGATAAGGAGGATAAAATCTTCCCAAAACATTGAACTTGGAATACGCAACTCTCGAAAGTTTCCTATTCGAAAAGATTCAAGGACTGGAGACTAAGATTTACATTGAGATGGAAAATCAGAGAGACGCGTGGTTTGTCGAAATCAGCTCGCGCGACGGTGGAAAAATCGTATCACGTGCCTCGAATTTTCTTGAATAAATTAACATATTCTTGAAATTACCACAATGGATGCGCAAATTCTAATCACAACGCGAATCAAGCACTGGAAAAAAACACATTGTATCTAGAGTCCAGACTCTTAAAAACATGGACAAGAAAAAATACTCTTGATTCAATCGAATTTTTGCTTAAATCAAGAACCGAGTCTCTTAATTTGAGAGGATTTCCTTTTGATTTAAGCAAAAATCTTATTGAATCAAGAGTATTTTTTCTTGTCAATGTTTTCAAGAGTCTGGACTCTAACGCGAAGCAAGTGAAATATTTGTTAGTATTTGTTCTAGTTTTACCAGTACATCATAAACCACCTCTATTTTTACTTTTCAAACATTTTGGATTACCTGCATATAATTGCAAGACACCAGAAATTTAAAGATAATGCTTTTTCACAACTTAATAGCCTAACAAGAGCCTCGATTCCTTTTATTCATCCCAAAATTCCTATATTTCAAACATTTTTTTAGGTTGAGGAACGACTCTTGTGGGCTAGCCCCCCTTCTCCCCTTGAAGTCCCCATCTTGCTCATGAGTAATACATTTCAAAAAAAAAAAAAAAAAATGTTGAGCGTCCGCTGTCCTATGTTGAGCTGTTGTCTCACCAACGTTATTGCATATGCGTATCATTTAGAATGCAAATGAGCGTTTCACCTGTTGAATGTGATTTTTTTAGATAACAAAAAGACGTAAAAAAAACCATCGACGCCTGTAATAGCTCTTGATTGAGGCTTTGTTGATGGGACGGATACTATCGCCTTTTCTAGAAAACTCGACGGAAAAACGCAAAGCGACGGGTCGAGGGGCGACAAATCGAATGCAAATGTGCAGCAACTTTATCGGAAATGCTGATCTTTCAAAGGCGTCTATTCGTTCACCTGAGATGCAACGTGACTTGCACTGAAACAGTATGTGTGACATTATTACTGTGTTCGGTGATTTAAATAAAGCTGGGATGGGTTGCAAGGAAACGAACCATCACTTCTAAAGTGTTGGTGTGATGTAACTGAATTTGAATACGGTTTAAAAATACACTGTCTAATGCTAAGCAGGGACGGATGCCGAGTAACCCTTTAATTTTAATGAAAAAAGATTTTTGACGTCATAGTTACATCAAAGCTTTGCAGCCAATCTCTCATCTCTTATCTTCAGTGATCAGGTTACGTCTCACGTATGGAAAATTCAAATCCTATTTTAGTTTTCGTATGTTTGGAAGATGATTATTGTTTTTTTCTCCCTAAATTTTTAAAAATAAAATGCTCCTCTCTAATTTAAAGACCGTCAAAACTTATCTCAAAAAATTAAACGTAGAATACGCATACGATTTAAAGTTTTTTCTTCGCAGTAGGATGTTGAAGGGTTTTAAAGACGAAAGAATTTTACCAAACAGATTCTTACTCTCCTAACAAACGAGGCACGTGAAAATATGACTAGAGTACACACACAAAAATTACCTGCTTTCCATTATTTGTGATTGTTAGTCCGGGCAGGGATATAAAGTGAACAGGGTATACTCATCTCACGACCGAAGTGAGTGCAAGTACAGATCTCACGTCACGGGGAGAGCGCACAGAAAGGGATCAAATTTCTAACCTCAAAATGCAATTTTCAACCAAGCTAGTAATTTTCACCAATTTTAATTTTTTTTTTCTTTTTTTTTCTAATAAAGTGAACCAGGTATACTCATCTCACGACCGAGGTGAGTGCCAGCACAGATCTCACCTTACGGAAAGAGCGCGCGGAAAGGGACCAAATTTCTAACCTCAAAATGCAAAAATCACAACAAAAATCCACATTTCCAGACGGAAGAGCGCGAGGTTTCTGGGAGCGTCACGACCGAGTGTGAAAAAGAGGAAAAGCGGGACGCGGTTTGTGGGATGACAGATTTTCTCGGGAAGACAAACCGTGCCGCCAGGATTCCTTCGTATGCTAAACAGACCGGGAGCGGGATCCGGGAGGGGGGGGAGGGGGGACATCAGCGATCATAAAAGATGTGCTTATTAAGGAGACAAACAGCTAATTAATTTGTTGCGCGAGGCTCCGTAATATATGGAGATGGGAGGCTTCGCGAATTTTGACTCGACGTTGCCGATGGATTCTCGTTCGGATTGCTGATCAGTGGCGTGGCGTGCTTTGCAATATATCGATTGTTATGCCATTTAAGCCTAAGGAAAAGGATCGATGGACAGGGTGTTCGCAGCGAACACCTTAACAATCGATTCTTTACCATAGGTTTAAATGGCATAACAATCGATATATCGCAAAGCACGCCACGCCACTATTGCTGATTTGGTGCCTGCGTCATTTTTTGAGACATCGATGATGTTTTTCATAACACAGAATCGTCACCGAGTGGAAACATACTGATCGAGGTACTCATTTACTAGGGATGCAGAACATGTGAAAAAGCCCCAAAAATGTGAAAGGAGGGAACGTTTTGGAGGGCCAACAGTCGAAAATCAAAGGAAAACAGGAGAAAAACGTCATCTCTTTTATAGATTGGTGGGAAATTTTGTGGAAAACTGATGAGAAAAATGTGGAAAGCCGGCTAAGGGCGCGTGAACATGTGGAAAAGCTCCGAAAATGTGGAAGGAGGGAACATTTTGGGGGGCCAACAGTCGGAAATCAAAGGAAAACAGAAGAAAAACGTCATCTTTTTTTAGATTGGTGGGGAATTTTGTGGAAAACTGATGAGAAAAATGTGGAAAGCTGGCTAGCGGGCGCTTGAAAATGTGGAAGCTTGGAAGATTCTACACCCCTGTGATTTTCTCTCCAGTATCCTCGTGGCCTCAACCTCGAATGGGCGTATTTAAATCCAAAGGAACAGGATGCATCCCGACATGAACCCCGAGATCCATATGAATACATGCATGACAGGGCTCATGTCGCGATGGACACAGTTCCTTTTTAATCTAACATGAAGAGAAATGGAGCATCGCCAGTGGACTGCTTGTTGAAATAGAGAGATGAAGCTATAGACAAAGAGAAAATAGAGCAACCCTATTGGTGGAAAAGGGTGGTTGAGGTAGTAAGGGTGCGGAAGTAAGCGTAGACTAACTAAAGGCCACCCACGAGAGGTCCTACAGTAAGTCAAACATTTTCCCCATTGGTCCATCTATGATAACCACCCGTTTCAACCAATTGGATCGCTCATTTTACCTTTGTCTTCTTTTTCTATCGCTTTGTCTATCAATTTCGATTACAAGCTTGCAAATATTTTTCGACATGATGAACCGCATAATACGGACTCCATACCTATATTCTGCGATTCGTTCTCCCGAACTTTTTTTTTTCACAAGGAGGGTGACACACAAAAGAATAACATCTAAAGGTGCGGACCATTTCGACGCGATGGAGCTATTATTGCCTACCTGATGCAAATGAAGGCAAACAAAGCCTGGCGCCACGCACTACACATTTTGATTAGCCTTCAATTTAAACAAGTAGGCAGAAAGCATGTTCTAAGTGTTAAAATAGTTGCATATTTACATTTTGACCCACATGAATGCCACACGTTCATGCACACTTTAAAATGACAGATGTCCAATATGGAGATATGTACTAATGCTCGTAAGACTGACATCTTTCTTGGGGGTTTCAAAAATTGCCATCTAGTTTTATTCCACTATATCGTACCAAACACAGCTAATAGAAAAAGGGAACACACAGAAGCAGCTCAAAGAAAAAGGGAAAACTGAGTATGGCCCTCCTCTCGCTTGGTGGAGGGATTAATCAAACATAGCTCAGAAAGTGTCGTTTTCTTTTGAACTCCTGGAACTCTTCGGAGAACTGAACATCTTATCGTTGATTAACAAATTCCTAATACATTAAAAGGTTATTACTAACTCAGTTCCCAATACGATAAAATAGAGGAACCTGTCACGCTACTCCTTAAATAATGACCTACTGTCACGCATCACAGCTCAACAGCGTTTTATACATTACTCTACAGAGATTTGAAGCAGGTCAGGGACAATCTCCGTTTTTTCAGTGCAGTAGTTTGAAGTCTCCTGATTGTACGGAATGCGACACGCTTTGGACCAATCAGAGACCTGAATAATATTCAGGTCTCATGAAATAATACTTCTGAGATCATAAAAAAAACTCGTGTAACATGTTATTTTACACGAGTCCTCACTTATGACGAAAGTTTTCATGATTCCAAAAATACCACTGTGCACTTGAGATTTTCCACCCCTTTATCACTGTCGTGTTTTTGTGTTAATGTAATTTCTTGGAAGTGTTATGAAAAAGAGGAGAGGAAAATAAAAATTCTTTACGCTTGTACATTTGAAGTTCGTAATTATTTTTTTCTGAGGTTTCTTGAAAGTTTAAAAGGGCACTATCAGAATAAGTTAGGGTTTGGAACCCGCAATCAACCTGAATTATTGCTATGTCTCAATTAAATCAGTGGAAACACTGATTTAATTACACCGACTTCCTTCCATGCCCAAACTACCGGTAGGCTAAGAGGGTACATGATGGATTAACTTCGTGGTCTTTCAAGGTTTGCTGTTGCTTAGTCTATGATACAAAATACACTTTTTAAAATTTGAAAATTGTTAAAACTGTCTTATGAAACCTCTCCTAAATATTTTTGAAGTAAAAACTCACAAAAACAACACTTCTTTTTTCCTTTTTTCAGCAAATTTCATTTTTTGGTGTACATTTTGCTTAAAATATTTTTAAAACGGGGGTACTAAATAATACATTTTGATTGATTTTTTGGAAGTTTTCATTTTAAAATTTACAAATTTGTTGAAACGTTTTTTTAACAACTTCGTTACTTTTCCAGCGGTTACATAGGTCCAAATCGGCCGTGCTGTAAGTGCAGAACGCCGACTTTTTACAATTCTGACTGCAATTTGGCAGCCCTGTCGGGAAGCTGGTTTGTATGGCGCGGAGCGAAGTGGACTTGGGATTGTTTCAATGATAGTAGCGCGGGGAGTCGCAAATTGCGAATGTCACACTTTGTTTGACACTTGACAGAATAGGATTTTCCAGACTGATAACAAAGGAGTGTCATGTCGTCTGGCCACTTCGAGCCGCGCAAGCCATCATCGACCCCCCCCCCTTCTTCTACGGGTCTCCTCGCCAATTGAAGCGATGAAAGAAATGTGAACGCTTAAAACCTATTTGAGCAGCATCTTCAAACTTTGATAAAAATAAGTTTTCCTCATTGAAGAAAAGAAAGACAAATTTTTTTAAGTCCAGACATGTCTTTAAACGTAACGCTCGACACGTGTATATAATCAACCCGTCGATGCTCTGTAGAGAAATTTTCGAAAGCATGCCATTTCGTTAGAAGAAAGAACCCCAGATGCAGGATGCATTCCCTATTGAATAAAATAAAAAATTCCGAGTCTACATATGTCTATACTATTGATCGGCATTTATAAATAATCAGATCGTCGATGATAGATAGGAACATTTTGGAGAGCATGTTACTTTTTTGAAAATCAGCCCCAACTGACGCTCGCCTGTGGTCATTGCGTCAAAAATGTACGACAGAATGATTTTTTGACACTTCACTGTGTTTTGCTTAAAGTGAGAACACACATTGATAAGGCAACTTAAGATTCCTTTAGAAAGAATCTTGAGGGTTCCTGGAGACGAGATTTTTCCCAACCAACGAGAAGTTCACGTGGCCGTATGAAATTCTATGGGGTCGAAATTTCTCAAATGAAATATGGAGAATGAGCTTTGAGGCTAGACAAAAAACCTTTGAAGTTTATAGTGAAGATCCTTCTTTTAAGAGACGGTCACTTACTCATGATAGTGTGAAAAAGGTGACACAAACGAAAAGAAACACAAAATGGAAAACGAGCAAAAGAGAATACGCGCGTTGATGACGGCGCAGAGATACGACTATTCGTACTTGACGGATGTCGGTGTTGCATCTGAAAAATTGAAGGCGCGATGGCACGGGGCAGGAAATCGCAATGTTCCACTATGCTGCAAATTTTTAATAAATATTTAATAATTAGATTTTTCTTTACTGCGATATCTGAAAGTACATCTCCTTTCAGTTGAGAACTCCTCGTATAGGAATGGATAGTCTTTCTCGCTGTTGAAGAGAGTTTTGAAGAATCCATGTAATTTTCAACATTCAAAACTTGGCGAACGAGTTATAACCGCTTAAAATCTGCAGGTTTAGGAACGTTACATGATTGTTGAACCTAACTCTGTAATATAAAACCATACCTGTCAGTGGCGTGGTGTGCTTTGCTATAGATCGATTGATCTGCCATTTAAACCTAAGGAAAAAGATCGATAGACAGGGTGTTCGCAATGAACATATTAATGATCGATTTTTTACCATAGCTTTAAATAGGGAAATATCGATGATCGATCATTCACGCCTCGCCACTGCAACGGTGGTTCACACGAGCATTACTTAACGAACTGACAATGACAAACCGAACTCACGCTTTTAACCGGGCGGTGCACATTGTTCTGGCTCATGGAAACACAGACTGACACTTTTTCGGACGGAAGAATACACCCGGCGAAAATTTCGCACGACCATCGGGAGGCCAGCGCTAATTGAGGATGTTACTATGCGAAAAATTTAATTAGCATCCATTCATTTTCTACTGTAAAGCTTGTGCCGTTGACTCTTGAGTCTTGACTTCGGTGCCGGTTAAATTGGTCGATGCTGAAACAGCACATCTCGATTTGTGTTTAAAGAAACTACGAGAATAGGGTTTGCGTAAAACAGATCTTGTATGCGTGACGACGCCCGACTGTGTAAAAAACGTGACACAAACGCAAAGAAGCACATTATGGAAAAAGAGCACAAGAAAATACGCACGTTGATGACGGCGCAGAGATACAACTATTCGTACTTGACGGATGTCGGTGTTGCATCTGAAAAATTGAAGGCGCGATGGCGCGGGGCGAGAACTCGCCATGTTCCGCTATGTATGCTGCAAATTATTATTTTTTGCCTATTTTTGCTATATGTTTTCTCTTTAAGAGAACCCTGCAGTGAAGCGTGAATAATTGACGATCAATATTCTTCCATTTGAAGCTACGGTAAATAATCGATTATTAAGTTATGCCCCGATAACTGATCATTTTTCATAGGTTTACACGTCAGATCAATCGATTCATCCCAAAGTACGACTCCCTGATGTTATTGCCACGAAACCGACGGATATAACCCTTGGAATGTGAGTAGTCCAATGGACTTAGGCTAATTATTAAATGGACTTCTTGGGTTTTAGCATTGACCGATTCCGTTCCTCTTATCGCTGATAAAAAGACTTAACTCCACTTTCGCGCAAGCCCTAGGAAGTATGGCCTCAGATGGATGTAAGGCCTGATCTCAAAGTGAAATTACTTTTTTTTGTAATCAGAGCGACAACCATTTGCAGCAACAAGGACAGTGGCGTGGCGTCCATAGGTTCGCAGTGTTCGCCGAACACCCTAAAATATTTTGAAACAACTAATAATTTATGGCTAAGAATGTGGGAAGCAATACAGAATACAGAATAGTAGATCGCAAATAAGTATCGGGCGCTTGGCTTCCGACATCGGCATGTGGCGCGGCGGAGAGAGAAAATCCTGTGACGCGTGGTCCGCACCGGCTACCGAACTTGGATGATCTGCGTACGGTGGTGAGGAGAGAGAACCTGGGTGCAATGATGAAGGGGCAAAGGGTACACGAGAGAGGAGAGGCACCGGCGCGCGGCTCAGAGCGGAGCGTGAGCATTGGGTTCGGAGACGAGTGCGGACCGCGCTCGCGGAGGGAACACAGCAGAGAGAAAAGGGAGGGGAAAAGAACGAGAGAGGAGAGCCGCTCATCAGTCCAGCTGTTTCCTATAGCAGTGGTCCGCAGGGGTTTGCGAACCGCCGAATTTCCTCTATGCCGCGATTCGCCCTCCGCTTCCCCCCCTGCGCTTGCGGGCCGTATCTCCCAGTTTCCCAGTCTCCCTGTCCCACCTCTCTCTGCAGGTGCGTGTTGCGAAAATACGTTANCCCCCCCCCCCCTAAAGTTAACACACCTACCGAACGCCTACCGGATATAGTCACGCCACGCCACTGAACAAGGATCTTGACCAGCGAATGCTAAATCGTTATCGAATGATCCTGATCGATAGATCCCTATCTTGGGAATTCATTCTGTCGATCATGGCAGTGGTGTGGCGTGCTTTGCGATATATCGATTGATCTGCCATTTAAACCCATGGAGAAAGATCGATATACACGGTGTTCGCGACGAACACTGTAATAATCGATTTTTCAGCATATCTTCAAATGGGGAAATATCGATAATCGATCACAGTCATTCGATATCTATTCAACAATCGAGTCGAAAGAGCCTGGAGAAAACCAGGAATCCTGACAGCAGCTATGAGCAAAAACCACGAAACTACAAAGGGTTTTGTTCTGCATTTATGCTGTTTTGGTTGAAATACAAGAGCTGCGGGGCGGTGCGTTTAATTCAATTATCACATGCAAATGTGTATTGCACCGTGCCATGGCGCGACGCGACGGGTGCGCGAATTTGAAGCGATGTGACATGACGTCACGCATTGACACGGATTTGTAAGTACAACTTACTCCATTCACTCTAGGAAACCAATGCCATGAGGGGTTTCGTTCATTGATTAATTGATTTGGAGACTATGCAATAGTGGTTTCCTATGGTGTAAAAGTTATTTCCGGGGGATCAACATTTTTTTTGCGCTATAACTATCGACGAACGACGTGTTGAACGTTGCGTTCAATAAACCGTCGTTGGTGCCGTGAAACAGTCATGAAAAGGGGTATTCGAAGGTTAGGCTACATATTTATTTTTTACCACCTTTCCTGCCCGATCAGCCATGGCATGTAGACATTTTTGAAAAAAACGAATATAATTTTTTGTCCCTGGAGGGTAACTTCAGCATATTCAGCGAGTCGAGTCTGTACTTTTTGTAGATCTGACTCGAACAATTCCTGGAAAACTAATTCGCCATTACCTATAAGCGAGAGGTTTTGCGGTTACCTCGACAAGTAAACTTTGTGATTTGGAGCTTCGGGCTAGGTAAACAATTAAAGCTTCGCATCTTTTTTTTTCTAAAAAAAAAAAAAGAAAAAAAATCGAGGCATTTTCAGGAATGGTAAACGCAAAATTGAACAATTCTAAATATGTTTTTTCGTCGTATTTTCCTACATCTCTTTTCACTTCTTCGGTCGATTTTAAAGAATTTTAGGCTAGATCCAATGCGCCAATCTTGAAGACCGCCCATCTGCAACAGTAAAAGAGCTGCAGCAAGCTGAAGAAAGAAAAACAAAACCGTGCCGTAAATCGCAAGATAGGCATTTCCGAGACTCAAAAAAGCCAATGTACTCTAAACTAATTTTCTTCATCCTACTCTGCACTTTTAGTGAGTTTTCGTTGAGTTAGTGGTTCTAAAGCTTGAGAACCGGAGAGACTTTATGTACTTTTTGCCTGGCTCTTTCATTTCTAAGCCTAACACTCGATGATGATGTCATTTAACAACGCAGTCCGACTTGTTTTAAGAGTGAAGGGTATGATCATTCCGATACCAGTATGTCTTAAAATTAGATTGTTTAGTGCTCATACTTGAGGAGGTAGGTCAAATAGCGTTACATGTATAGATTTTGGACATCTGTGTGCGCAGTTGGAGCCACAATAGCAACTTTCGTAACAATGCAAATAGAGACAATGCAAAATCAAACAGCAGGTGGGTCATTAGAGCACTTGGCCAGGAAGAGAATTTTTCTTTCCGATGATCGAAGTATGAAATTTTGTCACTGAATTAAAGTTATTGGTGACTAAGAATTGTGGTACATTATTATTAATTGGTACTACTTTCCTTTAAAGCTCGATATTTAAAAAAAATCGACTGTGATGATCGATTTTCGATATTTCCCCGTTTGAAGCAATTGTAAAGAATTGAATATGTATTGAGATGTTGTTACAAACACCCTGATTACCGATCCTTTTCAATAGGTTCAAAGGGCAGATCAATCGATATATCGCAAAGCACGCCACGCCACTGGTGTCATTCTCCGTTATAATTCTAAACTGCACATGAACACGCAAACACTCTGAAATAGAGGTACTATCCCAGAGTTACCTCAAAATGCCACCTTGAGGAAATTCGCCACAACTTTCACGCGCGTGCACCTACAGTGTCCGTGCAAATTGCTAAAAATAAAAGAAAATCGTCGAGACAGGTGTGGCATTGTTTCAGAAATAAAGCTCACCTCACTTTTATTCTGGCATCGACGACTCGAGAATCAAGTCACATTTGTAAAAAAGACAGATGTCCTATGCGAGTAACGAGACACATCCGTCGCTTCTGCATGAAGCACTTCATATGATTACAGGAGCGGAAACTCGGATTGCACTCGATATTCTCTCACGGTCGGGCGTGCATCATAGAATATCGATTTATTTCCATTTAAAACTATGGTGAAGAATCGATTAGTAAGGTACATCCTGATATTCGACCCTTTTCCATAGGTTAAAATGACAGAACTTTCGATTAAATGCAAAACAGGACACCCGGCCGGCAAATCGTGAAACATCGGCTATCGATATTCTCCCATTTGAGGCTACGGCAAAGAATCGATTATTAGGGTCTAGCCCAATATTCGATCCTTTTCCAAGTGGTTCAAATGACAGACCAATCGATTCATCGCATAACACGACACGCAACTGTCACTGGATAGTTTCTCTCGGCCGAGGCTACATTGGAAATCCATTCGATATAAGTCACGCAAGCACAATATCGTACGCGCGTGTGAGGAATCTACGCAGTTCGCACACAGTGTAAGTTCTGTGGTGAATTTTCACACGTGTAATTTTCCAACTTTGCAAGCGCTCGGTCGGCCGGTCGGCCGTCGCGTAATGGGCAGAGACGCTCGCGAGAAAAGACATAATCGTAGAACTACTCATGTCTATACTATGTATTTAGCCGTACAGTAAGCGCATTCTCAGAGGGAAACAATGTCGATGGAAAATGCTCGTTCCGTTATGAAAGACACGCAAACTCCTCAACGTGTTGCCGGATGGACCATTAATAGAGAGGGCCTATCTGGCCACATGAAAAAAAAAACTTTGTGCATGGGCCCCGAAGTTGAGGTCATATGAATCCCTGAAGTTTTCTGACCCCGCATCCAAAAACTTGAGGTCGAGCAGCCGAAGTTCGGGTTAGACATCTGAAGCTCTCGGTATGTACCAGAGTGCCTTAGATGTGTGACATGAAACCTTCGGAGTACACCGAAATACTTCAAAAGTCTGACCCGAATTTCGGCAGTTGGACCTCAAGTTTTCGGATGCGTGATCCGAAAACTTCAGAGATCCATACGACCTCAACTTCGGGTCCCATGCACGAAGTTTTTTTCTGCGTGTACTATACAGTGGATAAAAGCCTCCTTTTTAAAATGCAAAACTTAGTTAGGAGTACATCCTAAAATAAATGAAGTATGAGCTGCAAAATGGACCGAATTTAACAAAAACGCTGCAAGCCACATCAAGTTTGATCCGAGGAAAAGAGGTTTGTTTGGTTCATCAGTAAGACATCATTTTGGGGACAAAGTTTCTCGACTATTTTCGTGTTCAGTATATTTTTCGGCATTTGAAGTTTTTTCAGGAGAAAATTGACTACTAGTTGAATATAAAACTAGACTCTCATTTTTCTCCAAATTGCTACTTGGTGCGTTTCACAGGCGGATCCAGAACTTTGGCAACACCGGATTCCCTCCATTTAAACCTATGTTAAATAATCGATTCTTGTCGAAGCACCTGGCTCCTCCAAGAATCGATATATTCCTATTGGTTTAAATGGAGAAAAACGATGATGCCAATTTGCTGGATCCGCCAATAGTGCGTTTCTGTTAAACTCGATGCATGGTATGACGACATATTCAATATCGGTCCTCCAAGAAAGAGAAACCGATGATTGATATTGGAAATGAAAATGCTGGAGAGAATCAAACGAGGAAAATGCCAGCATGCGTGCATGCATGCATTGAAATGGGGGAAAAAATCGATGAGGATGAGGAAAAATGTCACAGTCGCAAATGGGTTGTGCGATTCTAGTGAAATTACGCGAACGATGCGTAAGTAGACAGTAGAGCCAAGTTTTTTTATAAGGACAAAGGACGATCGGCGCACAGTGGATTGAGTCAATTAGAGAGGTCGAACAAAATGTGGAAACTTTAAACGCTTATAACTCTGTGTAAATAAAAATTTGAGGTTCTAAAAGTGGATCCAATGCTTTCCTCGTGAAATTTTCTTCACCAGGCACCCCTTGAATTGAAATGTTACGAAATAAACATCAAAACTTGCAGTTATATTAATGTCCGACTTCTCTAATTTACTCGCGCTAGTGTGCAGCGCTTGCGGCATGCAAAGTACGTGGTGTCACGTTTAGTGGAACGCACTGCCATACTTACTGCGCGTAGTTCTGATCTATAAGTGCACAGATTAACTCCTGGAAGGTAGATTTACACAGAAGATGCTCAGTGAACAAAATTTTGATATCTTTTAAAAAGGGACTGCATACGATATGATGGCTGAATAAGTATTATCGTCAAAAATGTTCTTATATATGGTGGCAGGTGGCATAAAAGTGACAATCTAGTGGCATTGATCGACCATCGATCTGATACTTAATATGCCCTCGATATGTATTTACCCACTAACAAAAATAAATAAATAATAAATAGTTCGAGTAATCATCGTGCCTCCTTGTCAAAAGAAACGTTCTCACCATGGTTTGCAAGTACAGAATTTTCAGCGACTTAACATATACTTAGGTCAGAAACCGTAAATATTCGACTAATTTTTAACAAAACGCCTCACCGTTAACCGAGAATCGCCTCCTACATTCGGTGAAAAATTGATCTTCTCCGAGCGTCTAATGAAGCTAAGGATATCTCGTTTGTTCGGTCACGTTTTCCCCGTTTCAGACATTATTTTCAAATTGAGTCTTGAAAGCATTCTGACTTGCCTCTTCAATTGTAGACTGAAGGACGGTAATCCATCTTCCAGGTACAACCACAAAGCCTTAATGAGAAGATCTCATCCCGTAGTTGAACTTCGTCTATTGTAATGTGCTTACAGAATTATCAATTTGAAAGGATTTTAAGATATCCGCCCGAGACTTTGATTGTTCTGCCTCGTTATCGTGAAAGCTCGATCTGAGTTTTTAAAATGTGAAAAATGCAAATTTGCCAACTCTCACGGAACTCATTCATTTGCTGTGATGGATGAAATCACGTGAATAAAATCGCGTTAATTTGTAAATTTTTCTGGTTGTGTAATAATTGAACAATTGCAGCTGGATAATGCTTGTATTTCAAAAGAAAAAATTAAATAAAAAACAAACAGCTCCATTTTTGTGCTCTATTATCAATGACTCAATGTTGAGTTTTGAAGAACTGAGGGCTCATTTCCCGTGTACAATCACACCTCGACGGTGTAAGTCGGCAATCACATATCTAGTTTACGGTGTCTGAAAATCTCTGCCTTTATGTTATTTTTTTAAAGGAGAACAAAATATCATTTTTTGAAGTTTTTGCAGAATTTTTTTCGTACAGAGAAGAAAAATTACGGCAATTTTAAAGAATTGCCGTTGAGTAGTTTTCCGTTTAAAAATTAAGATATAACAGGAAGTCTGCGGCGTCGCAAACCGAGTTATGTGATTGCTGATTCAAACCGTCGATTTGTCTTTTTTACCAAAATTCTCTGTGCGCAAATAGACTTCTTTATTCGCTCAAATACGTCCAATGCGAGGCGTGAACGATGGAGTATCGATACTTCCCCATCCGAAGCTATGGTAAAGTATCGGTTATTGAGGTCACCCTGTTTATCGATCCTTTACCATAGGTTTAAATGACAGATGAATCGATACATCGCATAGCACGCCACGCCACTGATTCATAGCTCAATTTACTAATGTTGATTTATAGGTTTGAAAATAAGAAAATCCCTGAATCAATAAACATTCAAGAACAAATATGTTTTTCATCTGCCGCCTCTGTCCTTAGTAAAAAGCGCCGAGCAATCAAGCACTCATTGAGTTCGATGACAATTCATTCGATTCAATATCAAACATTATCAGCTACATTTGTAAGAGTATCCATATACTGAGAGAGTTGGCTTAGACCATTACATTTGTAATAAAACTCCAGAGGTTGATCGACAAACTTAGCCATGCCCTTTATAACGTCTCAAAATTTTATGTCCAATGTCAAGGTTAGCCATATGCCATATCGACGCAGTGGTGACTTGATGCGGGGGGAGAGGACAGCTGGACGATCGGATATTTACTTTGAAGATTGAAGAGACGCCAAGTTACTAAATTTCCTCTCTTGAAGTGTTTGCTTTGTCAATAAATAAGAAAGAGGACATACCCACCCCCTTCTATCTGGATTTAAGGCTGGGCCAGTGGCGGGGGCGTGAAAGCTCGATTTTCAATATTTCCCTATTTGAAGCTATGCCAAAGAATCGATTATTAATGTGTTCTTTGCGAACACCCTGTTTATCGATCCTTTCCCATAGGTGTAAATTGTAGATAAATCGATACATCGCAAAGCACGCCACGCCACCGGGCAGTGGGAGAGGGGGCACGGTACAATGTTATGATAGTATTCACTTTTTCGCGGGCACAGAGCGAAGCTTTGCTTCTTCGAAAAGAAACGTGCGTGAGATCGGAGGTTCTTGATTGGTCAATGGCAACTTGATTGTCAAATGATATACGGCCAGAATAATTTGATGAAATTTTTTTCAAAATTTGAAGGAAAATTAACGGAACATGGCTTTGGTGCCATGGAGGTATCAACCGCGATAGCACATGAATTACACGAAAAATCTACAGTCTTTAAAGTATTAAATCATACTTCATTATGTTATTTCTGTATGCATTGGTCTCGAAAATCCGCGGTAATTTGGAACGGAGCTGCCGTGGATAGTCAAAGATCGCGGATAATGCGAAACTAAGCTATTTGACCTAGAGCAGCGATGAAAAAATTTATTTTAGAAGAATGTATTGAAACACTTGTCGAATGATAAACAGAGATACAATTATTAGATGAAGACGAAAAAATACTTGAAAAAAGGTTATTTTAGAGAATATCACCTCAGGAAGAAATTTTTTACAGAGGTCTGCGTCATAGAATTGCAACATTGTTGGGCTGCGCTCTCTTCCATGCGTCTAAGTAAATAGAGTTTTTCTCTAAGTTGAATAGACTGAACCCCAAAATTTCTCGCACACCATATGAAAACATTGCGGATAATTGAGGTGCGAATGATCAAGACTCTTCTGCAGTAGAAGGAAAAATCGATTTATTTAAGTTGGGGAAAACCTGATGTTGTAAAATCAAACTCTGCCCAAACATGGTACACCATCGGCCCATTCAAAGCAGATTGAGAGGCATTTAAAAATATTTTACCTTGCGCGGCGAGACCTCGCAAATGATCATCATATTAATCATCTATTTCTGAAATATGTTCATACTCCATGGACACGATGCGTCGCAAATGATGAATGAGGTGTTCACCAGACTTGGGATTTTGCACCTGTAACCCGTTAATAACTATATGCAAACTCGGAACCTATGCTGCCGTGTTAAGGAAGAGCGCCGTATGAACATTCGAGAGTTGCCAAATTTCCTCCGATAAAATGTATATTTATGCGGAACGTTATGAATATTTTTTCTTGAAATGTTCAGATATTTTAGATTAAATTGCGAACAAAATATTCTGACAAATTGGAAGAAGAATATTCGCAATTTCCCCAATAAATTCGTACTTTATTAGAGGAAATTTGGCAACGCCTGAAGGTTCATACGGTGTTTTTCCTGAGCACGGCAGTATGCGACGCACGGTGCAACGAAGGTGATCGTGTGGACCACTCGCTAATTGCATCATTGTGATTCAACGAGATCTCAATGATCGAGTGAGAATCATCACCAGGGACTAATTTAAAGGACGGATGAGAGTGGATTGCAGGATAAGAGTTCGACTCACGTTTGCTGATCTGAGCAAAAACGTGCGAAATAGGTGCCAAACCATCGCCTCTCTAACAAATTGGCTTATCTTCATTTCCGCATGAGCCCCAGAAAGCATGGATTTATATGTAAAACAGAGCTCACCTGGAAATTGAGATACGTCTTTCCGTTAGAAAAGCCATGAAACGAGGACTCGACTGAACGCACAATTATAAAATAAGCACACAATCTCGTGTTCTCGAGGTATCATTTGAAGTGATTTATTATTTTTTTTTTCAAGAGCGAAATTGAGTCAGTGCATAACGCATGATTTACAAGAACCATTTTACAAGGATTACACTAATTTTGTGATCAATTTGACTCAAGTGAGTCTAGGTTTTTGGATCAAAGTGAAATTTTGAATTGACTTGTACAGAAAACGCTAATTTTTCACCTCGGTGTTATATTGGAAAATTTCTGACGTCTCGACTTTGTTTTACATGAAATTTTGGCGAGGGAACACGTATTTTGGTGTTCTAGCCCCCCTATATGGTGATCTAGAGCTTAACCTGTATTCTATCCCTTTTATCTTTATGACGAGATGGCAACGCACAAGGGATTTTTCATTTCAAAATAATATCTTCGAAACTGTGTTGACCAAAAAACGGAGCCAACTGAATTCAACAACGCATCGTGCAGTAAAATAGTCTCATTATCTCACAGTAATAACAACCATTTGCTGTTCTATGAGATTTTTCACCAGTCTCGAGTGGTGCTTCAGTGCAGTGAGGCAAATTTCCTCGAAAAATTACGACAGTGAATCAATTGTACGTCATAGAGCTGCGTTTATATAGACGGATTAGAACTTCAGGAAAAAATAACACGAACTGTAGAAATGCCAAATTTCCAAGTAGAGAAATAACTGAGTTATCATGCCGCTTCAAGCCGTCGTATTTTGATTCACTCCGTTACAATAAATTAAAAAAATTGAAACAAAAATTGATTGGAGACCTCACATCAATTTTGATAATCCGACTGATCGTGTGGCACCAACTACGACTGGGATCGGGATGCCATTCGAATTTTTTAAATTCATTTTAAGAGTGATTTGTTTTTTTTTTTTTGGGGGGGGGGCAGCTGAAAACAGCCGGCTGGAAAAAGAATCAATTGCTTTGGTTGGCAGAAAAAAAATCACGGTTCTAAAGCAAAATTCCTTAAAATTTCCAACCTTTAAAGGCTGGGCAAAATTCCTTGACTTTTTCAGGTTTTTCAGGTTGTTAAGAACTTATCACCCTGCTTTTATGCAATTCCACCCGCTACAGGTCTAATTCGGACGCAGGGTGTCTAGTTATTTTTTTCATTTTGAGGAGTCCTGATGAAATCCTGATTTTTGACAGCTGAATCCTGATTTCATAATTTATCCAAATTCTGATTTTTTGCGGAGAAAAATTAAAATTTCTGCATAAGCGTATGCGAAAGCAGAACTCTAAGATTGATAGCTCGATAAAAAACTGTGATCGAACGGCCGACTTTTCTCTAATCCTGATTTTACGACCGATTTCCTCAAATCCCGATGAAATCGGGTTTGAATCCTGATTGACCTCAAATCCCGATGGAATCGGGAAAATCCTGATGCTAGACACCCTGAGATCACTGGAAAAAAAACACATTGGATCTAGAGTCCAGACTCTTGAAAACATTGACAAGAAAAAGGACTCTTGATTCAATCAGATTTAAGCTTAAATCAAAAAGAAAACCGCTGAAATTAAGAGGCTTGGTTCTTGATTTAAGCTTAAATCTGGTTGAATCGAGAGTATTTTTTCTTGTCGATGTTTTTAAGGGTCTGGACTCTAGATCCAATGTGTTTTTTTTTTTCCAGTGATGGCTGTGTCTCTAGTGTGCAACGGACGAATTCACAAGGAATCACCCAATACCTCGGCAAAATGGCAACGCTGCCAATTGCAGAGCTTGACGGCTCGGTGGCGGCGCGGGGCCTATCGAAGTGAACGTACTTTTACCGGGACTTGGAAGTGCGTCACGCGTCAACGCGTCACTCGTCACCCACTCGCACTCGGCAGGAGACAGACAATCGGACTGAACTTGAACTTGAACCAGATCGATAGGTGGCCGGGCCGGGCGTCGCGGATCCGATGCAGCGGCAGGAATGAAATCACGGAGCACCCGCTCGCTGCATGACCCACTTCCCAGGCGCCACCACCGCCACCACCGGTCGGGTCGGATCGGATCGAGGAAACCGCCCGTGAATGAAAACCTCGGCAACTGGTTTCGCTTTATTGGCAGGATCCCCAGCCCTCTCCGACCGCGGGAAAAACTCCATCCACGCACCGGAACTCCCGCGCCGAGGAAAAACCACGTATGAATCTTCAAACGTTGCCAAATTTCCTTTGATAAAACAGGGTGTCTATTTTTTTCCATATTGGGAATTCCTAATGAAATCCTGGTTTCATACAGCTAAATCCTGATTTCATAATTTTTCCAAATCCTGATTTTTTGCGGCGAAAAATTAATTGTATGATTTGTACGTAACTTCAAAAAAATAGCTCGATAAAAAAATTCGATTTGACGGCCGACTTTTCTCAAATCCTGATTTTACGACCGATTTCCCTCAATTCTGATGAAATCGGTATTAAATCCTGATTAACCTCGAATCCTGATAGAATCAAGAAAATCGGGGAAACCCTGATGCTAGACACTATGTAAAAGACAGATTTTCGGAGAAAATTGAAGCACTGGGTGCAGACAGGGCATATCTTGGTTGCGGTGGCATCAGGGTCACCGTTGAAGTTTCATCCACTATACTTACAGCAAATACATGGAATTTTTTAAAACTTTCACTGAATTTTCTTTATGCTTTCATAATGCTTAAAACTGAAAATTTCAGGAAATTCACAAAATAATCCCCTCCTTGAAATATAAATTTGCAATAGAGATTCTGAAACACCGCAACCAAATGCCCTTTCTGCAACGCATTAATTGTGATTATTTTCCCCCTACAATTTTACAGGGGATTTCATTCGCAATTATTTAATCTAGAGAATCTGAAAATTTTAAGGGAAAATATTTAAAACTTTCCTTTGTAAACAAATATTTTATTGAGAGAGATTTGGCGACATTCGACGGTTCATACGGTGTTTTTCCATTGCACGCACCGGAAGCACAGGAAGCTACTACCGTGCCCTCGCCGGGAAGGCTACGAGATCGAGTCCCACACATCCTGTGCTATGGAAAAACACCGTATCAACGCTCGAACGTTGCCAAATTTCTTGTTACACGGCACGACTTCTCTGGAAGACATGTGAATATTTTCCTTCGATTTTTTTTTTATCGTGCAGGACTTCTGAGACCAATGGACAAGGTACGAATTCAGGTACAGGTTTCCGCTCGTAAATTTTGGAATATACCGATCGCGTCCTACGTGAAATTTTGATCAGAAAACATAAATCGTAATGCTTAAATTCTAACCTTGTCCAGTGATCCATTTCACCTAAAATATCTATAAAATTTCGAAGAAACATATCCATGACTTACCTAAAAATTGAATATTTTATCGAAGGAAATTCGACAACGCTCGAATGTTCATACGGCGTAATTCCGGCACAGCAGACTACCGATTCATCGATCGAGGAAGTGGATTTTATTACGCGATCAAATTATCCGAACGAATAAATTACTTAAATTGAGATGTGAGGTATAAATTTATTCCCACAGTAAATGTGCCGTACCTAGGATTTTTTTTCTGTGAAATCAAGGCTTCCACAAATCGGATATGAATGTTGAGCTAGGATGGATCTTTTAGCTTTGGTGATTGCTGGAATCTCTTTAATATCGATATATCGTTGGGTGAAGTCGAAAAACGCGTACCCTTTGTATCCTTTTTCCATCGCATTATTCATCATCTCAATAATAAGCCTGCAGGTTGGATCTGAGTCATGAATACAGAGGTCTCGATGGTAACATCCTGCCTTGCTAAGGAAAACCGCCGTGTATGAGCCTTTAGACGTTGCCAAATTTCCTCTGTTAAAACATGCATTTTCAGGGAAATCTGTGAATATTTTCCCTCCAATTTTCCGAGATTTTAAATCACAAGCAGATCCAAATTTTCTGAAAATTTCAAGATATAAAGAGCATAACTCTCCTTAAAAATAAACATTTTACGGTTGAAATTTGGCAACTCTCGAAGGTTCATACTGCATTTTTCCTGAGCACGGCAGAATTGCACTTCATGAACAAGCCTCTAAGACAATCCAAACCGGGGTGATCGGGCCTCATAAGAATCAGTCGATATCAAAAAAGATTAAATCGCCTATCTGAAGAGCCCAGGGCCCCGTAAGTGTGCTTGTATTCTAGAGCTCACCGGGCGATGGACATCTTCGGTTATTACGTCGACGAATTCATAAACTGCTGCATCGTGCTCAATCGTTGCATAAGTCGATCGAATCCAACCTACTTGATAAACGCCACGGTTCAGGACGAGATAGACAAGGCCCATTTTGCAAGTGCAGGCGATGAGAATTGGCTGCGGAGCTGTTCGATAGAGCCCAGATTGAAGCCACTCGAAATATGGCGATAACTGCATGGCTGACTTCATTCCAATTATTCCCGTCCTAACTCAATTTGAGCAAACCGAGAAGAGAATGGATCACTAGACAAGGTTCGAATTGGATCGCATTTTGCAAAAAGAAACCATCAGCGCTAATACAGTGTTTTCAAAATCGTGCGACTTCTCTTTTTCCTTTAAAAGTACTTTGTATGTGGACAGTATTAAAATTTGCCCCTTTTCCCCCTTTAAAATTAACAATTTTTTGGTGGAGATCCAAGACAGCTATTCTGGGAGAGGTTTTAGATAATTATGAAGAAGCAACATTTTTACAACACCATAATCGCGCTGATTCCTTTTTGCTAAATGAGATCCAATTTAACTATTATTATAAGTTTACATGGTACACGATTTGAGCAACGAAAATGACTAATAGGACACTCAACCAAGATACTAACGTTTTCCGATGCATACATTCAAACTTCCCGCAACCTCAAGAATCAAGATGACAAGCTTATTCGGCGTACTGGTCTCTACTTTCAGTTATAAAACAGACTCCTTCTCTAAATTGAGAGTATCCTCTAGTATCTCAGTTCCTCAAACCTACTGAGTACCACTAAATACATGTACACCTGCTCACATTAACGCAGCATTTCAAACTTTATTAGTTGATTTACGAGTGCACACTGTACACCCGAACTTTCCTTTGTGTGCATCGTAAAATGTTTACGACTCGACGTATGATGTGGCGCTGAAATTAAGGGCGAAAACCCCCTTGACATTATCCAAATCCGGCAAATGAGGAAGGTTCATAACCGCGTATGGCCTCACCCTTTCGAAATTGCTTGAGAGGGGTAAGTTCTTTCGGTCGGTAAAGGGCATGGTTGTAAGACGGTGCTAAAAAGTTACCATTCGTCGAAAATCTATTGCTCTAAATACATTTGATGGACAGAGGCCAGCTTTCAAGACTTACCACTGGATTGGCATTGTTCAAAAGGACTGCATTTTGCAATCGATAACTCCTACTTCTGGCTCATTTTAGAAATAACGTAATTACCATTAGTTTCAGTATGCAGATAAATGTTTTTACGGTTTAGCCAGAAATAGTAGTTACTTATCACAAAATGCAACCCAAATGTGATACACGCTGAAATCAGTTCGTGGCTCACGCGCCTCTCCAATCTTTTTGCATTCGGGAACTACTATTTGTGGCTCATTTTAAAAACAACGTAATTACTATTAGTTTCCGTATGCAGAAACGTGCTTTCACAATTTGAAAAGAAATAGTAATTCCTTATTGCAAAATACTACCAAAGTGTGCGACACGTCGAAATCAGTTCATGGCTCACGTGCCTTGCCAATCTTTTTCGACTCACCTACTAACATTTTGTCGTGAGGCCGTGACTAAAACGAGTGTACCCCACCCCATCCATACGAACAGCAAGTCTTATCGCAAAAGGTACTTACGTCCTTCTGTCAACGCATGCAGTGACGGATTTATCGAGTACGACGTCACGGATTGACCTACGCCTAAAAACTGCCTTCCTCTTTCGCGAATGTCAACCAGTAGCGTCGCGTGCTTTGCGATATATCGATTGATCTGCCGTTTAAACCTATGGAAAAGGATCGATAAACAAAGGTGTTCGCAACGAACGCCTTGATAATCGATTCTTCAACATAGCTTCAAATGGAGATTTATCGATGATGGATTTAAAAAGACGGGGATTAATCGCCCGTGTCACTTTCACCGGCCGCGTGTCCACCGCGGTCGGCGTAAATCAATCTGTCCGATTGTTTTGATCTTGAGCCATATTTCGCGGGAATCGGGTCCGCACACGAATCATGAACTCCGACGTGCTAATGAAAAACGACGTACGGCCCTTCAGGCGTTGCCAAATTTCCTTGGATAAAACACGAATTTCCTGGTAAACTTATGAGTATTTGCCTTCCAATTTTTCGGGTAATTTTGCTCGCAATTTCATCTAATTTTCCTGAAAATTTCAAAGAAACATATTCATAACTTTCCTTAAAAATGGGCATTTTACTGAAGGAAATTTGGCAACTCTCGAATGTTCATACGGCGTTTTGCCTTAGCGCGATAGAACTGGTTAGCATTCATTTATGCCCTTTGCGCTCGTTTTCGAGGTGTCGATATGACTCTTGCTCAATCCTCAGAAATTGAGTTCTTGCATACTCTCGGAAACTTAAATGTCATACATCATTACGTTGACTGAATTTGCGGTTTATTTCTGTTCATGTCTCTCCATTCTCAGCTCTATGACTCCCAAATATTCATTTTTTGTCCCATACTGAGAACGAATGAACCGGAGAGAGTGTAATGAAAAACAGGGTTGCATTATTTTGGCTCAGGTAACCCTAATTGACCTTGTACTTAAACTTATTTTCACCGTGCAGCAAACGAATTGGAGTCGCACTCCAATTTTGTAGTTGTTCTCTAACTAATTTGTGTTTATTCATAAAGTACAGCACAACGCCAATAAGGCAAGATAAAAACACCAAAAATGTGGCCCAAAAATGTGGCGAGGTGGTAAGATAGTGCTGGGTCTACACTATATTGTCAGGAAATCAAGGCCAAAACGTCCAAATGTTCACCTAATACTCATTAGAGCTCAAAAGTTTTGGACTCAAATTGAAAATTTTAGAACTTTTTGTCTTTGCTTTCCCTGCAACGGAACCCTGGTAAAAATTGGCAGTAGAATTTGTATTCCAAAATACAATTGACCTACAGCCGACTGTAAGATTTCCAATAGCTTCTGTAGCCGGCTACACAATTTCTTATAGCCTTTTATAGCCGATGGCGATTAAGCAACAGCCAGGCGATAAAGTGTATACTAAACGTTACTAATTACGGATGTTAAGACTTAGTGCATTTTTGGAATACTGCTCTCTTTTTGGGCCGTAGTATCTTGATTTATTTTGCGAGGAAAGCTCCGTACTTTTGATGGATGCCTGCCATTACTAATATATTATTAGAGCGCCTTCAGTTTCGTATGATACTGTGCAATACCTATGGTGTGAAATAGTTGCTTCAAGCGCCGTGGCAGGCGGGCAGCCAGCGCGAAAAACGCATTGGCGTCTACAAACCTAACAGGGATACTTCACGCGTTGCGCAATGCGTGAAGTATCCGTGTTAGGTTTGTAGGCGCCAGTGCGCCGCCGCCGCTCCGCTTTGTGTTAGGCTATAATATGTAATCTGGCGGAGTTAGTGTTATTCAACTCATGATTTTGAAATGTTTGCACACTCTGTATGGATGATTCTCATTTTAATTGATGAAAAAAAATATGGTTTAAAGGAAAATATAATGCGTGTTTCGTAAATATCAAGGTAGTTCCGTATCAAACTGAATGATTTCCAAAGCACACGAATTTCTACACAATTTCTTATAACCTTTTATAATCGATGGCGAAAAATCAACAGCCAGACGATAAAATGTAAAGCCCGGCGATAGGAGCTATAGCCCGGCTGCATAATTTTTTATCGCTTCGTATAGCCCGGCCGTATGATTTTCTCTGCATTCTACAGCCAGCTATATGATTTTATGTAGCCTTCTTTAGCCGGCTATAAGAATTCCTATGGTATTTTGAAACGCAGCTCTTATCGTCAATTTTTACCAGGGAAAGTGGACTCAGCACTATCTTACTACCTTGACAACTCCAATAAGTTTCATGCACAGTACTTTTAAGTTCGTGAACAACTCCAATTTGGGTTAACAGAATCAAAATATCCCAATCGTTCTTTCAAAGCAGAAAAGAACCATGGCTCACCTCATCAGCCACTGTCAAACATTGGACGATTAATTTTTTTACGGGAGAGGTACGGTGAACATTTCAAACTCCAGTTTTTCAATCGCTGATGGAAAAGCCTCCCCAACATTTTACAAAATAAGTTGTGACCAGTTTAGTTACTTATTGTGCAAATAGAGGGCGCTATTTCACATTCTTATTTGATAATTTTGAGCCCGCGACGTGGCGATTTAAACTTTGAACGGTTTTCCTCGTATCCTGTAAAATTTTATCGTGTTCCCGGAAAAGTCAATAAAGGTTTCTACGGGTTTACAGCAAGAATATGATCGAAAATTTAATACGTGGAAGCAGTTTTTTTCAGTGAAATGGAAACGGCTCGAGCTAATGGCTGTCTGAGAATCAGAAATAGCCCGAGAGCGGGATAGTCGGGTCATCACGATTGAGCTCAGATTTCCGGCGTGTTTCCTGAGGTCCAGGCTCAAACGGACGCCCGGTTTGGCAGCCGGGATAATGTCTCGAACCAAGATTGTCAGGTAGTATAATAAAATGCTTTGCGTTAAGATGGATGCATCGGGAAAAAGCTGATTTTTGGTTCAATACGGCAACCGTGTCTGGGACCCGGAGACTGGGGATTACTGGAGACGTCATCGGTGACCCGACTTCTCCGATTTTTTGGCCGGTTGTCAAAACATTGGCCCAGGGCCCAAAGAGCCCCCACCTCGCGCTGCATTGCAGCCAGAGACGAAGCCAGCAAGCTGGCAACATTGTTTTATCTCCATTTAAACCTGTGTTGAAGAATCGATTCTACTGGCCCCTCAATCGATTCATTTACATAGGTTCTAGAAAAAAATGTTGCCAATGGGGAATTTGCACACAAAAATTGTATTGCTTCGTCTGAGAGTGCCTAATGAGCTGAGTTTGCAGTATTTTTCATAATTTTTTCTGACATGGGAAATTGCAGGAAAATTGGTTTTAAAATGGGAGAATTTGCCGCCTTGTGACGTCATATGGCGGCGTTTTCCATTTAAACACATGTATTATAGCACATTAGGTTTTTTTGTCTTATTTTCTCTGATAATTGTCCCATTACTCAGTTTTACTGGCAGTATCATTTGAAAGATGAAATTTACAAAATTTCAGACACCTGCAAATTCTCTAATAGAGAATTTGCTGGATCCACCAATGACCCCCGTCCTCTGCGCTGTTGTCTGCGAACCAAAAAACCTATTTAAACTGCATTTTTTCCTCCTGTTTTCAGATGAGAGGCACCAACGCGGAGACTTATTCATCTTCGTCTACTCAACAGCTCTTTTCCCTAAGGCAGCATAGTGGTTTGCATTAAAATTAAAGTGGATAATAATTAGTAAAAATTGTCTTTCGTATGACATTATGATAAAAGCCTCCTATAAAACCTCCCTAAATTACAATCTAAACCTGTATAGTGTGCCTCCAAGTTATATATTTAGACTGCAGGAGTGTATTATTGCGTTGGTCAGAATAAGTCTTCTTTAGTTCTTATTCCGAAAATGCCTCCTGTCGGAACTGAGACCTCCATTTTTTTCTCCTAGTAAGTCATGTTTTCTTTTAAAGTTTTGGCAATTTTCATGGACCCAAACTCATAAAAGATGGCTTTCTACCGCGGCGTTTAGTACTGAATTCATCGATGGTCTCCAAAATATTTAAATCTCAAGTTAAATGGGGGTGTTCAGGAGGTCCTGGATATTTCAGGGTAAGCAGATAAGTTTTTATCATCTATGACAAGAGAGCTTTATCATAAACACATCTGTGATTTGCATGAGTCAAAAGCTGTTTGTGCGATTTTTTCGGGACGCGCGTTAAGAGTTGACTCATGTTGACATGATGCCCGAGTACTGAGTGCGAAACCCTCGTAAACGAACGGACGTCACTGTAAACGCGAACGGAAAAACTGAATTACCTTCTTTTCCGTCGCATTTCCGCGAACCCCACTGATTCATCCGCGTCCAAGTTTTCTGATCCGAGATCACGTCAAGACTTTCACGCCACCGTTGACGTTGACGCAGTTCTGCCGTCTTGAGGGAAAACACCGCATGGGCTTTCAGATGTTGCCAAAGTTACTGCGGTAAATCACGAATTTTATCGATAATTTCTGAATAATTTTCTTCTAATTTTTCTGAGCATTTCATTCATAATTTTATCTAAAGCGTCTAAAACTTGCACGGAAAACTATTCATTATTTTTTTCAAAAATAAAGTTTCTCTGAGAGGAAATTTGGCAACAGTCGAGTGTTCATACGGCGTTCTTCCTTAGCGCGGCAGTGTTGTTGAAAGTGAGGCACGAGCAGAATTGAAATAGCATCCGATCGGATTTCTTGCTCTTTGATGTTTCGGAAAATTGGGGGATCATGGGATCCCCCCCTCCCCTCTTTCATGACGCCTTTCCCTGCATTCATGGAGTAAGTCGCAGTACTCATACGGTAACGCCGCAATATTTGACGCCATTAAGTCCCGATGGTGGTAAATAAGCTAGGAACTAGCGTTGACGTGTTTACTTTTGTGTTTACCTGTTGTTCTCTCAATTTCTAAACTCAAGTAAAATATGATAATGACGTCAGCGCTTTCTACTTACCTGACGTACTTTACCTACATAGGCACTTAGTTACTCAACTGCTACAACTGAAAACTCCCATGTAAGTGTCTCTAAGGGGGAACGCCTTCAATTTTTAACATGCAACACGCATATCCTTGGAACACGAATAGTTGCATTAAGCGCCAAAATCATCCCAGGGTTGACTGTCTGGTAAGTTAAGGGGCACTACCAAAGGTGAGTTGCGAAATTGCTGTTGTACATTTTTTTCGGGGCAAAGTCTACTATATTCTTTTACTTCGCGAAGATCTATCAACGTAAATTTGACTTCATTTTGCAATTAAACCTCTGTTTCTGTCTTAAACAGACGCAATATAATGTACAATAAATTTCCTTTAGGAGATAGGTGATTCTCGTGCTTCACATTGCAAAATATGATCCAATTTGGAGGAGTTGGATGTTTACCATTTATTTTTTATTTTTTTTTTTTTTTTCGTGAATCAGTTTACTCGATTTCCTTTTACTTTATTCAGAACGGAAATCAACGTTGACTCCCTAACATAAACCACGAGAAATAGTAAACATAATAAAATACACAAATTAGTGAAAACTCGACTGGGTATAGCAAACTTGGAAAAAAACGGAACATTAAGATGCGACAAGATAGCTATCAAAACGGCACACGTTCAATTATAGCGCCCTGCTTCTTTGCCAGGAAGGGTTCTCAAGCGTAAACTCCCCGAGCGTCGCGCCAAAACGAAACTCTAACACCCCCCTTCCCTCCGACTGCCCTTCCCGTTTCGAAATTCGGCTCTCAAATTCAGACGCCATTGTCCGCGGATACAAGGGTAATGAATTTTTCGTGGACTTGACATTGAACAGTCTATTCTTCTCTGGGCCGGAGCGCTTCGAAATTTCGGAGCCTCTCGGCCGGCCGTTGACCCGCACAATGTCCCGTGGCATCCGGTAAAACTGCGATACCTCGATAAGTCGCATCGAGTTCGATACTTCACCACTGACTGGATAGAACTAGGTTGATGTATCGATTTATCGAATCGCACGCTTTTGTTACCGAAAATGCGCAGCTGGTCCCCGCAGGCACATAAAACGCCGCATCGCCAATAATTATAATTAGCACTCAGCGTAAGTGCTCATTAGCTCCGCAGTGTATCGATTTCGCGTGTTAATTCTCCGGCTATTCACGAGCACGTCGCAGAAAACTGAGACTTCTGCGTTGGAGTCGACCTGAATTTTGGATGAATGAGAGTAGAGTACCTATATTGAGAGAGTATAGCCACTGGTGTTACCACTTCTGATTAGCTCAGCCATCTTAGGCTGAATGGAGCCCTTAGGACCCAAAAATGGCGGACGCCATAAACTAATGTAATGCAAAATGACTCAAAATACTATAGACCTAAAGCCGGCTGTAAGATTTCCAATAGCTTCTGTAGCCGGCTACACAATTTCTTATAGCCTTTTATAGCCGATGGCGATTAAGAAACAGCCAGACGATAAAGTTTATGCTAAACGTTACTAAATACGGATACTAGGACTTTGTTAGTTTTTGGACTACCGCTCTCTTTTTGGGCCGTAGTATCTTGATTTATTTTGCGAGGAAAACTCCGTACTTTTGATGGATGCCTGCCATTACTAATATATTAGAGCGCCTTCAGTTTCGTATGATACTGTGCAATACCTCTGGTGTGAAACAGTTGCTTCAAGCGCCGTGGCAGGCGGGCAGCCAGCGCGAGACACGCCTTGGCGCCTACAAACCTAACAGGGATACTTCACGCGTTGCGCAATGCTTGAAGTATCCCAGTTAGGTTTGTAGGCGCCAGTGCGTCGCCGCTCCGCTTTGTGTTAGGCTCTAATATTTAATCTGGCGGAGTCAGCGTTATTCAACTCATGATTTTGAAATTTTTGCACATCCTGTATGGATTATTCTCATCTTTTTTGATGAAAAAAAATATGTATTAAAGGAAAATATAATGTGCGTTTTGTAAATATTAAGGTGGTTCCGTATCTAACTTAATGATTTCCAAAGCACACGAATTTCTACACAATTTTTTATAGCCTTTTATAATTGATGGCGAAAAAGCAACAGCCCAAATTAGGACAAAGATAGGGAGGAAATGCATTGACAGGGCTGCCACCTTATTTGAGGACTCTTAAACTGAAATCACGGCAACCCTGTCAATGCATTTGCTCCCTATCTTTGCATCGAGAGTTTGTCTTGATGTAGAGGTGGACTCTCAGGATGGCGTGGGATATCCCCTCCATTTTGGCCTCAACTTGAAAGCGTTTTTTGAGCTTGGGAGTTGACTTCAGAGAAAACCAGTGGCACCGTCGTGTTTTTCGCGAACTTTTACATAAGAATCAACAGTCAAATCGCAAATTTCTCACACATGCAACATCTCCATTGAAAGCTCCTTCAGGCTCATCTTACTGGGTAGATACGCCCTTACGTCAGCCGGGAGACGAAATATAGGGCAATAAAGATGAATTCTCGCTTGCACCCGCAAAGAGAAAATTGTCGTCATATTGACGTAAAATGTGGGAGCGCAAACATATTCTTCGTTGTTAGTTACATACATGTGACGTATGCGACGCACAAACATTCTGCATGTCTGACGCGGAAGGTGTTACAATGTTACATGCATCTATTATAGGTAATCGTGCCGTATGTGTCACATCTCAATTGCAGAGGATGACTAAGAGGATTAGAAAATCACTCAAGCCGATGAATGAAGGAATGAGCAGGAATTAGCAGGAAATGAGGACTCAACCAGATGGCTTTAAAAATAATGGTGATTACGTTCAGAAAAAGCTATCCGTCGCATTCTTAGTTAAGAGAGACTTTTCAGCTACGATTCGCATAAAAGATACTCGTAATTTTGAGTAATTTGGTAGTAGACCTCTTGAATTTTGTAGATTTTTCTTAATGTCAGGTTGAAATATTGAAATTCTAGGTAATTAAAGCCCGCAAACTTTGTTCGTGGGACCCGAAGTTGAGGTCATATGGATCTCTGAAGTTTTCAGATCACGTATCTAAAAACTTGAGTTCGAGCTGCCGAAGCTCGGGTCAGACATCTGAAGTACTCCGGTACATACCGAAGCGCCTCGGCCTCGATGTCTGACCCGAACTTCGGCAGCTCGACCTCAAGTTTTTAGATACGTGATCCGAAAACTTCAGAGATCCATAATTATGACCTCAACTTCGGGTCCCACGCACGAAGTTTTTTCTCCATGTAGAGAACTGCAAAAAGGAAACTTTCTCGATCTCTCTTTCCCTCTCTCCCCCTCCCTCAATCTCC
>NW_017547331.1:3268565-3301324 GCF_001854935.1 Bemisia tabaci | reverse complement strand
TCTCTCTCTCGAAAACTTGTCGATCATCCTTCGGCGAGGAACGCTGTTGATCCTTGATTCTGACTTTAATAGCTTGGTCCCCCAATCAAAATTAGCCCATCAAAAAGAGCTCATCAAAATGGGTCATCGATCCAACTCTTGAGTATTGCTGATCACAATCAAGAGGCATCTCTCATTTTTTACCGACAACAATCGCGAGAAAAAGACATTTATTTGATACTCCCATAATCTACCAGTTTACCGATAGCTTCAGTTTTCTTTCCTTCGATTTGACATCGACGCGAGCATTTTGAACGCCCGAAATTAAAACCTTAATGAATTGACGGGAAACGCTCCGGCTCGCCGTTGCCATTCCTCGCGAAATCCGTCATTTATTCTTCAAAATTAAACCGGAAATAGGTAATTTTCGGACGGATCTGGCGACCACGCGGTGGAAATCCGAGACTGACGTGTGAGACACCGTCCCCGACGGTCGCTTCATCGAGTGTAAAGGAAAACCAGTAGCGTGGTGTGAATTGCGATATATCGATTGAGATGTCATTTAAACCTATGCTAAAGAATCGATTATTGAGGTGTTCGCTGCGAACACCCTCTTTATCGATCCTTTACCATAGGTTTATATGGCATAACAATCGATATATCGCAATTCACGCCACGCCACTGAGGAAAACACGTCCGAAGAGGATGAAAATTCGCGGGGCGATACATCACTCGGGCCCATTTGGCAGGCGCGATTCCGAACCGCCTCGTTCCGGAAAACGGGAGCGATTTGTGTTCAAACGAGGAGGTGCCGTTTTTCGTAGAACGCGCCTGCTCTCTCGATAAGAACAACGAAAAGAAGGCGAATTCTCGCCGATAAGGCAACGAGCGCCGAGCAGCCGTTGCATCAAATTATGCCTACAATCGAACGCAATTTGAGAAATTGCACTTGGGCTGGGAACAAAAGACCCGGACGACGAATGTGAAGCTTCAGAAAATTAATTTGGAATAAATTATGCGATGGATGAAGTACTTTTTTTAGCTCATTTGGACGTATTTCTATCAAACGTAACTATGTGCATTAAGACATGAGCCCTGAGACCCATAAGGATACATGCATAACAGGACTTACGTTATAATGCACATAGTTCCGTTTGACAGAAATTCGTCCATTCGAGAGACAGCATTTTGCAGAGGTTCTTTTTCTGTCGAATGTATTCTTAGAACTGGGGAAAGAAAAGATAAGGCAAAAGTCACATCAGCCTGAATGCATCAAACATCAGATGGTCCATGCATTGGTTAGCATGTAAATTTCTGTTGAATGGTGCAATTTTATGGATGCGCCTTTTGTCTTTTCTTTTCTTTTCCCAGTTCTAGTGGCTCCTAACTCGTCTTCAAAGAAATGACAGAGGGAAAGCGGGTTTACACGATCCGTATACAAGGCACGCGTTGTTGTGAGTTACGTCGACACTGTTGTCAACAGTCGAAAACGCCTTCAATCTCAAGCGATACTTCACTGCTCACACCAGAGTTGAAATATTTGTATCATAAAATTATCTAAATTATCCACTCCCTGTGCGAGAAGGACATGATGATCATTAAGTCGTCGAGTTCGAATACGACTCAACTCCGGTGGGCAAGAAATGGAAGAACTGATTGGAGCCGATTGCTTTCAATAAATTGACCATTTTTTGTGCCCACGCGATTTTCATAGAAACGGATAGTGGCTATAGATATTCAGTTATTTCAAAGAGGATTCTAGTTGATTTAGTAAAAGCTCCTCTCCCGAGGATATCAGAAGTGACTTTTCCCTCACAAAGTGTATGAGTCCCCGAAAAAAAGTGAGGCCGTCATAAAATTCCCCCCCTCTTTTCTATACAAAAATGAACTTGATATCAGTGCTATAATTCAAGGCCTTTCTGTTAAACATATACGTGGCGGACCGTAAAAAAATTGAAAAAATCAAATTCACGTCATGCAATGCCATTATGGTGCTGTTAGGTATGATAAGGAAAAAAAAGTGCTCGATTAAAGCACATTCAGCGAACGAAACGCTTAAAACCATCCAGATTCGGCTATAAAAATACCCGAAAAATCTTTCTTGTGCACAAAACGTATTCGCATGTAGCCTTGCAATACACTTCTTCCGAAGAATAAAATTAAGTTGAGGACAATGTTGCGCAGTTAAGATGATTACTGACAATGAGCCTGTGAATGATCATTATTTACCATGACTAACGGAAAGTGGCAAACCCTCGGTACATACATGGATGGCAAAAATGACTTGAAACTTGGCGGAAAAGGACGGGGGCAATCCAACACATTTGAGGGGCTTGAAGGGCAAGGCGCATAAGTGCAGTTTTTGAAAAAATTGAGATATTGATTTTTTTCAAGTAGAACTAGTCTTAATGCATATTCTGTGAAAAATTCGTTCCCAAATTCCAATTTTTAAGCATCAAACAGTCAGTTTGAACTTTCTTTCCGCCATATGGATCCATGCAATTTTGAAACTTCAAACACGTATTTCTAGAAACGGCAAAAACTGCACTTATGCGCCTTGTCCTTCAAGCCCCTCATTTGTGAAGCACCATTTTTTCACGGGAAGAAATCGAAAGATGTGCTCGCCAACACGGATTATTATAATGTTTTCCTAATATCGAAGATGAAACTACCAGACCACGTATCTTGGTTTGCGGCGTTGCATACTTTCTGTCACGCTTTATTTTTTAAAGGGAAAACTACTTACCGTCAATTCTTGAAAACCTCCGTGATTTTTTTTCTCTATGCGAAGAAAACTCTATGAAAACCTCGAGAGATGATTTTTATTTGTTCTACTTAAAAATAAAAATAAAGTGAAATCGGAGATTTTTAAACACCGACAGCGAGATATGTGTTCTGAAGTACCAGAACAGAAAGAATGAAAATTCATTAGGTTCATTAGTTCTCTGAATAGCCAAAGGAGAAATTCGTTGATTCTTTACTACTTAAACGATTAATGATGGTGTTTGCGACAATTATTGAGAATTTTAAAAACAACGGAAGATTTATTCGATACAATTTTCCGGTAGAACAGTATGGGTAGGGACGAATGACCTCCCTATCAACCTTCTCATCCATCAAAACTTCTTTTTGGACTTACTAATCTTATGAGTAACATGTTAGAAGCAGTGCAAACATCGTTGACTTGGTGCAAACTTTTCTGAAGTTGAGCTTGTAACTCGAACAATACTGCCGTGCTAAGGAAGAACGCCGTATGAACCTTCAGACGTTGCCAAATTTTCTTTGATATAATACGAATTACAGCTATAAATGTTTTTCCGCAAATTTTTCAGATAATTTGTCTCGCAATTCTACCGAAAAGTCCTAAAAATTTCACAGAAAAATATTCATAAATTTCCTTCAAAATGAACATTTTATTGAGGGAAATTTGGCAACACTCGAATGTTCATACGGCGTTCTTCCTTATAGCACGGCAGAATATCCCACCGTGTTCCTCGCAAAATTCTGCGTAGGTTAAGCGGGACGGATCCAAAATCACTTAACCTTGAAAGAGCTTAAAATCCCCGTCACGTCTTTTCCTCTTCGATCTTCTGCGAAGTGCAAAAACCCCTTTTTGCGCGTTGGAAAAGTCGGAGGTGTACCCATACTCCAGGTCTACCCCCTCCGCTCCCTCGGGAGATCGAAGAGGCAAACGAGCTAATTGATAGAGCTGATAAAGTGTGGCGAGGTTTCTTGGAAATCGGAAAATACTGCGGAGATTTCCCGCTGAAAGGGAAAAGCTGCTCCGAGCTATAAATTTTCCCCGCGCCATCGCGTGGGATTCTGTCGCGAAAATTCTGCCGTGTCACCGAAGACAGCAGTGTAACTGAATCCCAGCGTGAGCCTCGAAGCGTGGAACATTATACGCTAACCACGGCTCAAGTCCAAATGGAGTGACTGCTTTTTTCCGTAGTACGATAGAATGGTCACGCGGCATAATTTATAAACTGCCTTTACCACGTATGAACATTCTAACGTTACCAAAATTCACCTGGTAAGATATTTAATTTTTCAAAAAATTATGAGTAGTTTGCTTGCGAATTTTCAGGGGCTACGGATCAAATCGAGAGTAAAATTCTGTGAAAAATTGACGGAAATGTATTCACAAGTTTTCCGGAAAATTCGCATTTTAACGAAGACAATTTGGCAACGTCCAACGCCTTCATGCAACGTTTTTCCGTGGCGGGCGGAGGAGGAAAAAGACGTACTCAAGGAAAAGAGTCTCGAATCTGAATCACACCGAGCTGAAACCAACACCATTGAAGAAACCGCGTATCTGTCGTATAGCAGCCTCGAGGAGATAGGTTGTTTTAACTTAGTGCGGCAGACGAACAGGACGCCTCGAAGTCCGTCCAATCCCGATTTGTAACAAGACGTCGTCCCTCTGACGTAAAGACGTATCTCGATTTCCACGTGAGCCCTGTTTTATATATAAATCAATGCTTTCTGTGGCTCATGTGAAAATCGAGATACGTCCCTTCGTCAGAGGAGCGGCGACAAGGACCTCGAAGCCACCGGGCGATGCCCCTGTAGCAATGACCCTTCGAGACTCCCAGTTTTGGGCCTCCACGTATTAATATCCCGGTGGGTTGTTGCACTAAAACGCGCAAGGAGAGCTGAGTTATCGAACCTTCGCGTGTTAAGAAGTGCTTTATTGATTTCAGCGTGGACGCTAGAGAACGGCGGCGTAGCGTGCTGTGCGATGGATCGATTGATTTGCCAATTGAACCTATGGAAATTGATCGATTATCAGAGTTCTCGAAACGAGACCTAAATAATCGATTCTTCGCCATAGCTTCAAATGAGAAACTATCGATGGCTGTGATTCATAGTTGTCTAATACTGGGGAGACCCCACTTCCTCAGAGATACGGGGAGAGCTTCGAGGAAAACTCGTGGTTTTCCCTGGTTTTCCCACACTGAAATGACAAAAATCCCCATGTGAAGGAAGAAAACTCCTCACTGAAAAAAAATGTGCTTGGCTCAAGCATGAAGATTCTTGAATTTGCCGCCAAGAATTTGTTTTATGTTGATTTAAGCTAAATTTTTCTTGATACGATAAAAAATGCTCGGGTTGAACAAAAAAGTAGTTTATACTAAGCAGCAAAATTCTTGATTAAAGAAAAAATACTTTTTGGCGGCAAAAAGATTCCTTTTTTTTTCAGTGTTGACTCAATCTAACTTAGGTTCATATCTACGGCCGAAGTCGAAATCCACGTACATCCAGTGCGATGTTTGAAAATTATTTCCACTCTTTTTTATTTTTTTTAAGGAAAAGCAAGCAAACTTCATGGCCTGTTTATACGGAAAATACTCTGCTGCCACAGAGGACAAATTAAGGAAGCTTTTAAGAAATTACGTTGACTAATTTTTCAAAGAAAAAATAAAATATGACAGGAGGTCTGCGACGTCCCACACAGAGATTGATGTATATCGGTGGCTAAAGTGCGAAACCACTTGACTCCGTTGGCGAAGTTGCAGACTACCTGTCATACATTAAATTTTCTTTTGAAAACTAGTGTGCGTTTCTTGAAATCTGTCTCGATTTTTCTTCTCTGTTAGTAGAATATTTTGCCTAAACTAAAAACTGTGGAATTGGCTTGTTCTTCTTAGAAAAACATAACAGGAGCAAACATTTTGAAATACTACAGTAAAGAAGCAGGGTTCTGCAGTTTGACTACCGATGTATTACATATATACAATAATAAATTATAATACTATTTGCAATTTTCAATTCAAGAGCAACGTAAGTATTAAGATGTTCTAAATTAATGACTATCTGGAATTAGTAATCCTAATAATTTTAATTGTATTTTTTCTACGTGCCTAAAACAAGCTTTCCTTCTACGTAGCAATTAGAGGAAATTCGAAAAAAAATATTGTACATACATCAACACTTTAAACAGAAAAAAGTGTAATGGGGATTGCGGGAGGCAAAGCACGGCACCAAATTTTAACGCGCATTAGGAGATGCGTATCTGTTCATCACAGTAAAGATGTGTACTTAAATAACACTGGAGACATTCCAAGAAAAGACTTAAAAGGGATAAAGGGAGACACAAAGGAATATGTCTTTCTTCGGGTTAAATTTTGAAATTTTTAAAAGCATAGTGGCCTTGAAAATATTTCGAATCTTGCTCTACGAGACTGATAAATTAGTCATTTTGAAAAGAGAACATGTCTCCGATCAGATGAGCTCTATTCAGCATGTATTTGAAAGCATCTCGGGGCTCATGTAAAAATAGTGTCACTCCCTTTTTAAGACGACTAATTTAGATGGTTTCAGAGACGATTACTTAATTCCTCAACGCGCGTCTAGCATGTAACGACCTCCAAATTGAGCAAGCGAGCCATATTATGGATAGAATTAACAGTTTCCCAACGAAAAGGAACGACTTTAGGACGCTGCTGTCAAAACAAATCCAAAGTTCCGAGTGAATCGATGTCAAATGGATGATTTTGGAGACATTCGGCAACTGCGCTCTTGAGACGTTGAGAATTACAGACATTTCGTCACATGAACTTGGCCCTGAGCCAGGAAAACTATGCATAAGGTTATACATACTAGATACTTGCTGCGAGACAAATTGATTTTCAATTATCGTTTTCGATTTGATTCAATGTTAAAATGTACAAAATCATTAGTCTCGCATAATTCATTTCTTGGGTGATGAGTTTGTGAGTTGCTGGTCTCTGCTATTGGGACAGCGTGCATGTAAAAGCATGGTTCTCATAATGCCATCTCCTGATTTCGTAACAGTTCAATAGTGAATAGAGTATTCATAAAAATTGGAAATGAAGATTGCAGAGGTGGGCCGACAAGATTGATACAAGTGGAAGAAAAGCTAATGTAGTGGTTTACTATAATTAGGTTTTCACCCCCGTGGATTGTTTCAATCTGAAAGTTTCATTCCTCGCAGAATGAAGTATACGGAGGGATCATGCCTCATGGACCCGAAAAAGAGTTTTCTTCTCGGCATGTTTTCAATGTTTTCCCCCTCTTTTGCATCCATCTATTTCACTTTGTTGGTGGTGAGAAGGGGTGGCCGTCCCTTTTGCCCTACCAAGGACCTATCACTGCGTTGGAACTTTTACTTTAAAAAATTAAACTTTCTGAAAAATTGTCACAGCTGACAGAATGATTCTCGTTCCGTATTATTGGGAGTGATCGGAAAAGAGAACATAGAAAATGAAGAATTTTGAAAATTTTAGTGGCAAATTAAGGTGAGTTTCATAGTAAGTCTACCTAATTTTGAACTCAGGTACACATTTAGGAAAGTCTCTGCCTTAGTCATGCTCTGCTAACATTTGGACCTCACTTTGCGACATGAAACTACTATTTTTGGCCAATATTATAGAAGCAAAGTGTGTTTAGTTCACATTAGTTTCCTGACGCAGGTAGATGCTTTTATAGATGAGAAATAGTCGCTCCTTACTGCAAAATGAAGTCCATTTAGCATATCACTGGTTGAAATATACCAAAAAATGGTGAATGCTATCACGGACTTAATCAACCTCACTAGTGAAAGGACCTGAATCCAAAATCAAGCAGAGGTAAAGTGAAACTTACAATAGTTTCCCTTTGTAAAGAAGTACCTGCGTAAGGATGTCTTACCTTATTGTAACGGCTAAAAGAACGATGATTAGGGCAACTAGAATCATAGCGATGAGGACACCGCAGACCATGTAAACTCCTTCATTTGGAGCATCTGGAAAATAAGCAAAAAGATAACAATTAAGTCCCAGAACTAATAGGATTAAAGTTTTATCTCTTTCATTGTTGAAAACAATGGATAGATTCACTTGGAGAGGCGGAGCGACATATCTTTCGAAAAAAATCGGTCTGAATGGGTGACATATTGGTGTTGAGATTGATAAACTATGAAATTTGTGTAGCAACACATGGAATGTTTGCATAGGAGTCATTTGATATTTGAACGACAGGTTCTAACCTGTCGTTAGTACGCTTGGCTCTAGCCAAGCGTACTATTAAAACTATAGAAAAGTTGGGCAGGCTTCATTCTTGAACTGAAATTGAGTATTGCGGCAACGCCACCGTTAGGTTAGTTGACGATGAAGCCTGGATACAACTAAACCTGCTCCGGAGATGCCCGTGTTGCGTGTAGACAAAATGAAGGCACTCTAGGTTGTCATTCGCCGCTCAAAAAGAGATCGTCAGAGTGACTGCTTTTGGAGGAACGTTGAACAATACTTTTGACACAGCTGTCCTAGTTTCAAGCGTGCTCCAAATGGCACATTGTCCTTTCTTCGTGTGAATAGCAAGGCTATGTAAGATGCCCCTTCATGAATCAACCTCATTCATCATTGGATGGTTTTAAACCAAGATTATTGAAAAGTTCGATTGCACGAACCGAGGATACAGTTTCTAGGACCGAGAAAACGTTTACTTGAACCGGATAGTACGGCCGATGTAGACAGGGTGTCTACTAAAACAGACTCGCCAAAAATCAGTACTTTTACAGTACTTTTACAGTACTTTTTCAGTACATTCCCAAAAATTCAGGACCTCCTCAACAGAAAAATTCAGTACTTTTTCAGTACCTCCATTTGACGGAATGGACCACTAGACAAGGTACAAATTTAAGCATTCTGATACATGTGTCTTAACCAGAATTTCAAGTAGAACACGATTCGCGCAACGAAAATTACTGAAACCAACTCCTAAAGAAGCTATTAACATTTTTATTTCACATTGGTTACGAGGAATTTGAATTGCCCGCTCACAAGAAACTCAAAGCTCTACGTAAGTCAAATCGCGCACTACAACGGTTTCAGCAATCTTCTCAATCGAGCAATGTTCATTTCCCACCATGTGTTTTTCAAACTATAATTAATTTGCTATAGCTGAGCCAAAGTGTCAAGATTGAGGTTGCCAGATTTTTTCATCGCACAGACGTTCATGATAACGTTTACGAGCGATGTGAATCACGTAGAGCGTTGAGTTTTCATGAGCGGGTGGTTTGAATTCACGCACCAAGAATCATTAATATCTTCGGAAGGAGTTGATATCGGTAATTTTCGTTGTGCACATCGTGGTTTACGTGAAATTTTGGTTAAGAAACGTGTATCAGAATGCTGAAATTCGTACCTTGTCTAGTGGTCCATTCGAAAAATATCAAAAATTTGAATTTCTCCCTCAAATCGCGACAAGAATAACAAAAATTCCGGACCTTCTTGCAGAATTTCCGCACTTTTTCAGTACTCCCGGACCACCGTTAAAAAAATCAGTGTTATTTCCGGGCTTTCCGGAAATTCCGGACTTGTAGACACCCTGGTAGAGCATCGTACTTACAAGTCATACAGTCGAATTTTTTTCTCAGTGTAGTCGCTCAAAATATTTCGAGAAAAAAATTAGTAAAAAAAATTACAAAGCGCTTTAAAAATATTTTAAAATTCCTTCAATAATATTTCAAGTTTTACGAGGCAGATTCTCCAGATTGCAGGCACCGAGCGAGGCAACAGCGACCAGCCGAGAGGTGGACAAGACTCATCGCCGTGACACGATAACCCCTTTCGGGCGATGGCAGTTTTCTATTATTGTCCCCTATGGCCGCCGCTGCCAACACGACGCATATTACACACCATGAAGTGTAGGAGGCCCATCTTCACACTAACAACGTGGCAACGCCGCGGTGGGAGACCCTGGTTTCCAGGCTACGAGCACTATTTTAAACGTGACGTCACTATTGGGATCAGATCAATCCTAATTAAATATAGAGCCTGTTTCAAATGTGACGTCAGTCGATGAGGTAGTCAAACCGTGGTTTCTAAAACTGAGAATTTGCAGGTTTCTGGAATTGACGACTTTAATTCATAAGTGGAAAATACTCGATAAACTACGCACGTGAACCACGTTTCTAAATTTTATGACGGAATGATGTAATCTGCTAAAATGAGTCTTAATTGCCGCGTTCTGCCCGATGACATCCCAAGGCGGAAAATTTTCTCGCTGTAAAGATCTGTCTGCAATTTTCTGTGCGAGAAAAAATTTTGAAAAATACCGGGAATAAAGTTTCCTCAAGCAAACTCTAAATTCTGAAAGTTTCTCACTCCCATATAGTTTTTAATTTTCCGTCAAATTTGAAAGAAAATTGCTCGTGAAAATTCCGGGTTGATTATTTCATCAAAATCAAATCCAGAAATTTTCCAGAGTCGAAAAAGTCTTACATTATAGTTCAATGCGTAAAAAAAAAAAAAAATTGATACTTATACTAATCTTTTGATAATTTTTCTTCATGTTTTCAGAGTTGTTACTGATCGAGTTTCATAGATTCGATTTCCTTCATCAGGATTACGGCTCACAATCAGATGTATGATTGTAAGCACTAACTCGGTATAATCAATATGAGCGGAAGTGGCATTTTACGACAACCTAGTCTAAGAGCTTTTATGCAATAAAATTTAAAGGTGTTTCGTAAGCTTAGTTGTGGGATCAACCTGTAACATTGAGGTCAACGCAAGTAAAAGTTCGATCTAATGGAAGGTTGCCATGAAAGATTCCCATTGATATACACTTCACCGAGCGGTTGCTACGTTACCCGCGTAGAGGTCAATTTGCATGCAGTCTGAATCCAAACATACGATTGGTTGTTCGTTGACTGCAGCTTGCTTGCGGAGGAAGAGGTAAGTAAAGAGGGGAATGAAAATAGTGAGGAAGAACGCAATTCTGACCAACTTGATTTGAATTACATTTTGAAATAAGGAACCACTATTTCTAGCTCATTTTAGAAACTACAAATGTGCCATTGGTTCCCCTATGCAGATATGCGTTTTTATGGAAGAGCCAGAGACAGTGGTCCCTCATTGCAAAATGTAATATATTTGACCTTCTCTTTAGGAAAAGGCGAAGGTTTAAAACGTCAACTTTTCAGGAGATACTGATATCTGCTTACAACTATTTCAGACGAAAAGAACGCTGTTTGATGAGTGTCTTAAAATATATTTTGAAAACTCACATCTTCAAATTAAGGCCATGAAACTTCGGTTGCAAGGTTCGTATGGCACACCAAAGCAGTGGGCTCGAACTCTTCGGTTACCTGGACCCAGTGGCATATAGTTTGCTGTTGATTACGATACTCATGGTATTGTACCAAAATCGGTCATATAATTATTGAACCGACTTTATCAGAAAGGAACCAACCCACATCAAGTTGAAATTGAGAAAAAGAGGTTTGAAGTTTTATTCCTCCATAAAACTTTATGTAGAAAGTTGAAAGTAAACTTTAACCCCTCTTTTCACAGACTAATATTTCTTTTTCGACTTGGAATTTTTGGCAGAGGAAAATATACAACCAGAGACACTCAAAATATCATTAACTCAATTTTTTTTGAAAATGTGGGTTAGTTCCTTTCTGATGAACTCGGTCCGATTATTCTACGACCGGAAGTTTTTTCTTGTCCGAGCAATATCGAAGCAAAAAACGGACTGATCGATCGTCTGATTTTTTGCCAATCTATTACTCGCAAGTACCAAAACACTATTCTATAGCCAGCGATAAATGACCCAGTATTCAAGTGTTTAGCAATGGAAATACCCCTCCCCCTCCCGCCCCGCCCGCGGTTTCTGGTTCAAATCGCGCCGCTGCGTCATTTTCGCGCGCGGAGTCATTTCACTCTCATGATTCCTCATCAACTTTCCGACCGGAATCCCTAATCACTTCCTCGAGTCACCAAGAGGGGACGCCCCCCGGCCTATTTCCACCCCCCCCACCCTCCCCGTGGACGTGCGGGCGGGCGAATTTCGAATCGGCGGAACGGATGCCCATGTGAAACTCGCGCCTTCGGGTTGGCCAATGCGGGGCAGCTATCCACCGATTGGTTCCGGGCCTCGTGCCCATGCAATGTTGCCGAATCTTGATTTCAATGAGCATTATTTTGTATAAATTTTGCGGTTGAGCCTCGAGAAAAAGTCGAATCTACACAGTAGGGAAAAGTAACCGAAATATTGGGTTAATATGGGAAATAGAACACAAGGTAATATAAACCTGCGGTTAATAAATATTAGTTAGTTTTTTTACATTAATTACAAACGAGAAAATGCTACAAAATCTCTCATTTCCTGAAAGTATAGTAATTTCTAATTTTGTCGTCTTTCAGTGATACAAGCACAGCACCTTTGATTAGTCGAGTTAAGAGAGAAACCAAACACATAATTTGGCCTGGAATGGCGCGAACTTAGGGAGAAATGATGACGAGGACTTGAGATGAAAAGGAGAAGCCCTCGGCGCGGCAATCGGCATGTAACACATATTAGCGCCTACAAGACTGCACGAATACTTCACAAATTGCATCAAACAGAGTGCGGTTATTGTGGTCAGCGTGAAACGGATACCGCCTACAAGAATACATGAATACTTCACGCATTGCGCCAAACACAGTGCGGTCAGCGTGAAACGCATAGCGCCTACAAGACCACGCGAATACTTCACGCATTGCGCTAAACACGGTGCGGTTTGCACGGCGCGGCGGCGGAAGTTAAAATCATTAAACCAATTTTTGTGTTTGTTCTTTCACAATTTTTTCGTTCATTTCTTATGAATGGAAGGCCTTGTCCATTAGAGATAGGTTTACGAAACTTGACTTTCGCGCAGAGTCCCGTGACCTTTTGCTATTAGTGTTGACAGGGCTTTCCCAAAAAATGTGTTCAACACGAGTAAACGCGTCTTATGCACCCTTCCCCCCTGGCACGTTCACTTGATGGTTTTTATGGATGTTTCAAAATGAATGAGAAGGGGGCGGCAAAATACAGGCGGCCCATGGGCGGCAAGTAGGAAAATCCGGCCCTGGGGACGACCCTTTCCGGAAAGCAGACATAATGAGCAGACCCAGTATGATCTGTCCGCTATCACATAGCCCAAAAAAATCTAGTTATTTTGCGTAAAATTGGCAAACTAAGACGTCGCACTGCGCCGAATAGCGCGAGAGGCGATGAGGGCCCGGAAGTGGTATTCATCCAGGTGACGCGGAAGAATTGCATCGAGTCCCTGACTCTTGCGCTCATCCATGCTCGAACTGAAAAATAGACCATTGTGCTCCGCGTTTCGTAAAGAGAAATATCTAGAAACCCAGCGATAAACAATGAGATTAGCCAAATAGCGCCCTCTTCCTTGCGCAAAATCCTTGGTCCATGCCATGAGTCACGGCGGCAGATTTCGGCGCAGGCGCAGATTGACACTTGAAAACTGGTCAAAGAAAGAAGCCAGATTCTTTATGGTCAAAAGGTATTCTTTTTAGTTCTCTTCCTCGATAACTTATGGTGGGATAGAGAACTACGTGGACTGGTCTATTCTATTGAATCCGTCCGTTTGAAGCGCTGGGTGCAGAAAGGGGATTTCTTGGTTGCAGTCGTGTCTCATGAATCTCCGGTACCGTTTCATCCACTGTAATTAAAGTAAATTGTATGGATTTCGTTGAACCGTTTACTGAATTTTCTTCATATTTGCTTATGCTGAAATCCAAAAAATCCACTGAATAGTATCCTTTCTAAAATATAAATTGAATCGCGTTTAGCAGAAAGGAACCAAGCCACATCGGCTACTGTCAAGTTTAAGGTGATTCGTCAAGCTCAAAAGAAGTGGTCGAACTGGCATGCGATATATCGCATCTTTTAGGTCAAAAATCTCGGCAGATTTTGAATTTTCAGTAAAGAAAAGGACGATAGCCCCTGCGCATGAGCCTAAAGAATCATTCTAAACCTTAAAATCGGCAAAATTCAGAGAAATGAAAGCAGGATAGTGTTTGGAAAAAAACCTCGCATTCGATTCAGCTATCGATTTCGGTATCGAATGCGAGGTTTTTTTCCAAACACTCTCCTGTTTTCATTTCTCTGAATTTTGCCGATTTTTGGGTTTAGAATGATTCTTCAGGCTCATGCGCAGGGGCTATCGTCCTTTTTTTTGCTGAAAATTCAAAATCTGCCGAGATTTTTTACCTAAAAGATGCGATGTATCGCATGCCAGTTCGACCACGTCACTTGAGCTTGACAAATCACCTTAACTGGGCAATTTCATTTTCTACAAGAGAACGTGCACGGAGAAAAAAACTTTGTGCGTGGGACCCGAAGTTGAGGTCAAATGGATCTCTGAAGTTTTTGGATCACGTATCTAAAAACTTGAGGTCCAGCTGCCGAAGTTCGGGTCAGACATCTGAAGTGCTTCGATGTATACCGAAGGGTTCGGGTCACACATCTGAAGTACTCCGGTACATACCGAACAGCCTCGATGTCTGACCTGAACTTCGGAAGCTCGACCTCAAGTTTTCAGATGCGTGATCAGAAAACTTCAGAGATTCATATGACCTCAACTTCGGGTCCCATGCACGAAGTTTTTTTCTCCGTGTGTGTGCCGATTCCTCTGCAAATTTTAAGGAATTTGCTTCGCACTATGCCAAAAAAAAGTCGCAGAAATTTGCACAAAAATCCGCACAACCGTTTTCGTGTAAAAAATTAAACTGCCCATTTAAATTCACTAGAAAAAAAACACATTAGATCTAGAGTCCAGACTCTTGAAAACATTGACAAGAAAAGGGACTCTTGATTCAATCAGATTTAAGCTTAAATCAAAAGGAAATCCGCTCACTTTAAGAGGCCTTGCTCTTGATAGCTGAATTAGCTGATAAGCTTAAATTTAAATCTGATTGAATCAAGAGTATTTTTTCTTGTCGATGTTTTTAAGAGCCTGGACTCTAGATACAATGTGTTTTTTTCTCCAGTGTTTGGCAATGGCTGATGTGGCTTAGTTCCTTTCTGCTTGACGCGGTCCAATTAGTGGTAAAAATTTTGAGACACTGCAATCAAGAAATGCCCTTTCTTCATCCAACGCCTCATTAACGCATCGAAATTGAAGTCTTTGACCCCCTCCCCCTGGGGGACAGGACGTGCCCCGGGGTCCGCGCTTTTTTTCTCAACCTCCATCGTTTGGGAATTAGTGCGGGTAGCCGTTCAATTAATCGGAGCGTCTCCTCTCTCCTATTTCGGAGTCGCAAGCAAGCGTCCAAGTTCAGAGTTGAGAGTGTCCGAGGTTGAGGCGGCTGCAAATTAATTCCAGTTTCTTCTCGAATGGTCGCACGATCGTTAAGCCGATCTTTACGAGCGGGCGCCTTCGACTGTCAATATCGCCCATAGAGCACCGTCCCCGTAATTCTAGTAGTAATAGTAAGGAGAGGGCGTTCCCGCCGTTGTTTTGTTTACGATTTCCGAGTCGGGGGAGCGGACGGCGAGGTTAGCGAAGATGGCATGTTCTAGAAGAACCGCCCTTAATTTCCCCGACGAACTTTTCGGATGAGGGAACTGGGGTTGAGTTATATAGTTGCCTGTTTACATCACTCGATTACTTTATCGTGCCTTATTTACGCGATGTCTCCACGGGACGTTTCATAGGATTTGTCGCAGGGAAAAATCTCACCTGCGAAGTTGGGAAAAATATTGAGTTTGTTAATACTAATCACAGTACCAAGTAGAGTCCTGAGATTGCCTCAAAGAGAAGAAGAAATTTTGTTGTTTTGTTTAACGGGGGAAAAGCCCAGAAGTTTCGTTTCTGCGATTCGAAGTTGAGACAAATCCCATGGAACGTCCCGTGAAGACAAGGCCTTAGATATGGATAGAATTTAACACAGCAAACGTACCAAAAGCGTATTTTTGTCGCTAATCTGTCGAGTGATAATCTCGGATGTGTTCGGCGCTTCGTCGAAGCATCGGTGCTTAATTCTGAAATTTTCAGGATTTACTTTAGGCCCCAAGGATGAGCCAAAATTCCATCGATCCTGGACAGATGAACAGAGACAAAGACGTGGGCAGATCTCAGATTTCGCCCGTAAAATCGAACGTATGCAACCCGGACCACTGCGGAGTTAAAATAGTTGCATGTTGGGTCCGAACCCAACTTCGAATATTTTTCTATTGTTTTACGCTCCTCGCTTAATTCAAAAGTCAAGAGAATCATTCGGAAAGGCCTCTCAGTAGATTTATTTCGCATTATTTGATTTGTAATGTTATTTTTCGGTTAACTGAGGAGCCTAGACACGGCATATTCTCGAATAATGATTCTAACTCACTGGAAAAAAACACATTGGATCTAGAGTCCAGACTTTTAAAAACATCGACAAGAAAAAATACTCTTGATTCAATCAGATTTAAGCTTAAATCAAGAACCAAGCCTCTTAATTTGAGCGGATTTCCTTTAGATTTAAGCTTAAATCTGATTGAATCATGAGTCCTTTTTCTTGTCAATGTTTTCAAGAGTCTGGACTCTAGATCCAATGTGTTTTTTTTTCCTGTGCTCAAAAGGGGCAATGATGACTGAAATGCATTTAAAACACAAAACTATGATACTTGAATACATTTTTTTCGATAACTCTCATCAGGCTGGCAGTGACGCAAATCTCCGGAGGTTCGGACACGTAGCGCCCAGGGGGCGGACCCCTTAGTGCTTGCTAAAATCAAATCACTTTTCCTTTCTAGTGTTGGTTTTCTAGGATGGCAACCGTGTTAGGCCACACGACTGCATGTCGCGTCGAGCCCGGGTCCGACTCGACCGGAGGCGCCTTGACAACTCGACGCCTGCGATGTCTTCTCGATCCTTTAAAAACGGATTTTCCATGTGTTTAAACGGAACGAAACCAGTATATTACGGAAATTTGGCTACACTGCTTGGCGTCGCGACGCGGCAGTGATGACCCTCGAGTGGCGCTGTCAGATGTGCAGGGGAAAATCCTCACTTAATCAGCATCCATCAAGATCTATTTTAGTCACTTTAGTGTGACAGCATCGATTATCATCGATTAAATCTATCGATGTCAATCGATTGCATTGATCTAGTTCCCATGAAATATAATTGTACATTCTCTGACCCTTGACGGGTGATCAAAACATGAAGCGAGATTTAACGAAAGAAACTTGTCGATGGCATTGATTAATTCTAGTTTCATAAGATTTCTCAACAATTTTGACTATAAAACAATCCTTAAGATTAACGATAAACTAACGATATTCACGGTAAAGGTGATTTATAATATACTAACAAAACTAGTAATCCTCTCGTTCGGTCGAGGAGGAAGAGGAGACAACGATGCACGGATCCTTTTTAGGGGTCAGCTTGAAAAATTGCTCAGTGTTCCAAAAAATGTCGGAAGAAATTGTCACCAATTTAACCGACTTTTCACAGTTTTTTGGATGCTCAATTTTTCAAGAAATGTTCCTCAGCTTACTATTGAAATGATTATTTTTTTAATCGTTGGTTATCTACCTGCGAAGGACATGCAGGATGTTGATAAGTATTTTTGGAAACCAGGAGGGCGTCCCCAGCTTTTAGGAGAACGAAAGTAAAATGTTGGTGACTCAAAAGACTCAGCGGCAAAACTAAGGGGGAACCCACGTACTCGTAGTTTGCATGGGAGAGTATGGATTCTCGTCACTAATCGATCGAAAAATAAAAACCTGTGCATGTTGAAAGCGATCCACTCGATAAACCTGTGAATTGATCGAAAAACCGGTGAAACGATTAAAAAACCGTGAGTTGATCGACAGACCCGCGAATCGATCGAGAACATCGAGAATCGATCAAATTTTGTCGATCGGCTTACGTCTTCACTTTCCGATCGATTCATGTCAATCGAGTTTGTATCCTTCGTTTGGATAGAACCCCTCATGATCCGCAACCTCCCCCCCTCTCTCTCTCCCGCAATTAAGATAATTTTCTATGATTTTCGGGAATTTTCCGCATTTGTGTCACGATTGCATATAATTGGATCCAAGCACATGGGATTTTGGCGAGGTGCGGCAAGTGCGCTACGGTGGCAGTTTCGCCCCGCATCTAGACGCACGGCCTCGTTACCCGCGTAAGCATTGTGCAATTCGCACCAGTCCCACTACAATACTGCCGTCCTAAGAAAAAACGCCGTAAGAACATTCGAGAGTTGCCAAATTTCTTTTGATAAAATGTGCATTTTTGAAGAAAGTTATTAACGTTTTTCTTTGAAATTTTCAGGAGATTTAGGTGAGATTGCAAACAAAATTTTCTATGAGACTGGAAGGAAAATACTGATAAGTTAACCAAGGCATTCGTATATACCTTATCAAAGGGAATTTGGCAACACCTGAAGGTTCATACGGCGTTTTTCCATAGCACAGCGGAATAGGGCTGCGAGTGGTGGTAAACCTCCATAGCCATAACCTTAAAACGACCAACTTTCCTGCCAGATTGATTTTGCGGCGACGAAATGTGTGTGGTAACCACTGTACGACGTGGAATGGTGCTTAGTCGATTTGGGACGGCGAGACCCTGACTCAGAGTTGCTAGAACGAAGGAAGGAGGGGAAGTCGACTGGACCTTATGCTTGAGGGCACGATTTCTGGGCCTTTCAAGTGGGCCTAAGGTCCGAATCAACTTAATCTTATGAGCAAGAAAAAAGCATTAAGAGACGTAGCCCAAACTGCAAGTGCGTAACAAGTGCTGGATCCATACTATTTTGCGGAGAGAGCAGGACTAACAAGTTCGAAAATGTCAACTAGAGTCAAAATTTTGAGCTTTAATGAGTTTAATTTTATACTACACCGTCAATTCGAAACCTTTTTAGAGGAGAAGCCCTCAGCCGCCTTTTGACTGTCAGGACCTCTCTCAAGTGATTTTCCCATCAACTCGTCAGTAAGGCTTAGAGAGGTTTAAATTTCACGAAAAAATAGGAAAAAATTCATAGCAAAGCTTTTGAATGAATGTGCAGTTAGAAGCAGGGCATGCCATGTTTATAATGTTCAAAATCGCTAATGCTATAGATAATGCTAAGAGATATTTACTGGGATCTTCCTCTTTCATGGCCAGTGAATCATCCAATTGAAAAAAGCATTTTTTGTGTAATAATCTCAAGTTTTAAAAATATACATATTTACACAGTTGTTAGTTCTTATTTTTCTCTATATCTGTATTACACTTTAAGTAAATTGTATACATTTCCCACGGGAAGCTTACATTGAATAAATCTTAGGAAAGAAAAGGAAAAGAAAATGTATAATAAGACGGAATACTAAATTCTCACCCCATTTTTATTTGTTTCGGAAAATTTTGATACTTTGGAGCATCGCCACAACATCACATGTTGATGAACATTTTGTACGACGTAAAAGCACCTGGGATGAAATTACACCCTTCCGGTAAGTTTGAAAGAGTAGAGGTGGAAGTTAAAGCGACGGAGCTCATCAGCGAAAGTGCTGTATGATAAATAATTCAATTGATATAAGTACCGGTGTGCATTTGTCCCTGACATTGACCGTCGGAAATTGACGTCGGAAGCCAATGGCGAGAGTGTCTCAAGGTCCTCTTACTCGATCAAGTTACTATCGAAGCCCCACCATCGTGGTATCACTGCGACATAGAGGCCGGTGCATCAAGATTGAATTTCAGTGGTCACTCGGGTGCATAGATGGCAAGAGCAGAAAAAATAATAATAAAAATACACTAATAAAAACAATGAGGAATGAAAAATAATAAAGGATTCGTAGGACAAGGGAAAAAGTATCCAATATAAGCAGATTATCATGGCTACTCTTTTTTCCCAAAAATTATAAAGCGCTGAATAGCTGAAATTTATTTTGAAAGTTTGACACCTTTTCGCAACCAAATATATTTTTTTATTTTCCTTCATAAAAACGATTGTAACATTTAAAATATAAAAATGAAACAAAAATGGATACAGATCCTTTGAAATATCCGCGACGGAAAGGTCCTGAGGAGTAATTATCGAAAATTTTTAGAATGAGCCCATCGGATTTAAAATGAATCGAGCGATTCCGTTAGAACATCACTGGCATCAAGCTACAGTAGCCAACGATAAAAGGTTATTTAACGCACTAAGCGTGATACCACAATTCGAACGTGAAGGATGCTGTTTTGCCTACCCACAAAATTGAAGGAAAACTGCGCGTGAGTGACCCATCCTTTCTCATCACTCGCATGAGAGTCTGCTAGCCAACGCTACAGGATGTGAACGTAGCAGGCGTGCGATACCACTATTCAAGCATGAAGGATGTTGTTTTGCCTACCCACTAAATTGAAGGAAAACTGCAAGTGAGTGACCTATCCTCTCTCATTACTTTCACGAGGGCCTGCAGCAGGCGTGCTATACCACTATTCAAGCATGAAGGATGCTGTTTTGCCTACCTGATTAATAGAAGGCGAACCGCGTGTGAGGGGGCTAATTCATCATTCACACTAGGATCTGGTCTGCCTTATTACCCAGGACTTTTAGTGACGACTGAATTCTTGAACATCGTATCGTTAGCTAGCAGATCCTCTAGTCAAATTTAACCTCTTGTTAAATCAGAACTTTTCACAATATTTTTGGAGGATTTTAGGGCTTGTACGATAGAGTGTGTGGATCGGATGCCAGTTTCAGTTATGGTGAAACATGTTGAAACTAAGAGCTTTATCACCGGTAAAATTAAACAGGCGCTCGGAGTGCTTGGTAAACTGTTAACAGAAGCAGAGTATGGATCTTTAACAAGGGGTTATAAAACCTGGCCTCGGCCGAACTGGGGATTTATACGGCGGTTTGAGATCTGCAGCTCAAAAACTGTGGCTTTGGGGGAAAAACCGACTTTAAACTCCAATCCATCACGTCTGTCGTCTACGGCACAAAATTCCCCGATTGCTGCAAACTCACGCTTTCTAAGGCTAAGAAAATGAACTCATTGTCAATTGTTGACAACTTTCAACTGAACTTCATTATTAACGTTATTTTATTGCACCTACTATTTTATAATTACAAACAATTAAATTACAACAATTTACTGATGGCGCTACTCCCCCCCTTCCCAAGGGTTGATGTGGCACCCCCGAAGATAAAGGTTTGGAACTGCTTATCGACCTGAGACATAGTTTTGCACCGGTTATGGAAGGCTAAGGAACAATTCCGCCTAACTAACAATATTGGCAAAAATGAGTTAGCGATTTTCGCAGTGGCGTGGCGTGCTTTGCGATCCATCGATTGTTTTGTCACTTAAACCTATGGTAAAGAATCGATTACCAAGGTGTTCACCCTCATTATCGATCCTTTTCCATAGGTTTAAATGGCATAACAATCGATAAATCGCAGAGCACGCCACGCTGCTGCGACTTTGCCATATTCTTCAGTATTAAATGCGCAAGCTGATGTATTTCGCTTTTTCCAATTCTACATGGGAGTGCTGTAAAGACGTTGTAATGTATAAGAAAAATTACAAATCTAACCACAAAATTACGAAAAATGGCAAAGTTTCTTCTAAGCCCTGCAAAATCATCAGTTTGCAATTAGGTAGTATTGTTCCTTATAGCCGTCGTTATGTAACCGTCAAACGGTGGACGGAGATAATTCAATTGAGAGTAGGACTTTTCTGACGTGCTATTGACAACTGTGAACGTGACCTTGTGGACGGTCGAGGCGAAGGTAATTGAACTTGAAACCTCAGAGATCGATACCACCTGCCGGAAAGATGATAGAGATCAAAGCGTCGATAGAACGACAACGAGCTGAAAAAATCCTACAGCTCTTCGACAAAGATTCAAATGTAATGTACCGCTCACAGAAGCTATTAGTTTTACGTCACAGAAAAGTGATATTTATAGATCGATTTATTCTCATCGGTAGCATTGAAAGAGATTGTCATAGTAATTGTTTGGTTCTGATTCGATGGAACGCAAAATTTATGTGACGTCACGAACGATGTCTATGTCTAATGAATATGTCTATTGGAAAATAGGAAGGTCGGAATTGTGAATGTTTTGCATTACATGGACTTGAAGGGGCTGGCTCAATGCTGAGAACAGTTTTGAAGGAGAAAGAGATTTTATGGCCTCAACACGTCACGATTTAATACGGCTTAGTTCCTTTCTGTGCCAAATTCTGCAATAAGGAGCGTGATTGGACGTATTTATGCTAAAAGAAACCGTGTGAATAGGGTTTGCAGGCAACATAGTTCCCTCTAGCATAAACCCATCCGTTTCCATCTCATTTTAGAAATAACGCAAGTGGCATTAGTTTCCCTACGCATATCGACGGTGAAACTACCAAACCACGTATCTCGGTTTGCGACGTCGCAGACTTCCTGTCATACTTTATTTTTTAAATGAAAAACTACTTAACGTCTAGTCTTGAAAAAATTTGTGACTTTTCCTTTTTGTGCGGAGAAAATTCTGTGAAAATTTCAAGGAATGATATTGATTTGGTCGACTTCAAAAAAATAAAATGCGAGCGTAGATTTTTAAACACCGCAAACGAGATACGTGGTTTGGTAGTTTCACCGTCGATATGAGTTATTTAACAGATAAGCCAGAAATCATTGTTCCAAACTGGAAAGTGTCGTGAAAATTTCAGTGGCATTTTATGCATGAAGTACACTAGGGGAGCATGCACTGCTCCCCAAAGTATTTGAGAGTGAACCATTAATTTTAGAATATAATTTATTAATTATGAAAAGCACACAGCTGATTAAAAAGCAAAGATGGCATCAATATTTTCAGGTTGAAAATCGCATGATTTACTGCGAGGTAAAAGTTAAGCCCATTGGCGGATACAGCAAATTGGCAACATTGTCTTTCCTCCATTTAAACCTATGAAAATGTATCGATTCATGGAGAGGCCAGGTGCTCTGACAAAAATCGATTACTTTGCATAGGTTTAAATGGAGAAAATCCGGTGTTGCCAAATTGCTGGATCCGCCTCTGGTTAAACCTAAATGTGCGGTTTCTGGTTTACGATTCCAAGTTGGATTTTTAGTTGAAACAACGAAGCGTGGAGAAGTGTACAACTCGAGTGCATCATCACGATAAATCGACTCTTGAAAGGGATTAGTGAATGATTAAGCGACTGAGCTAAGAATGACGGCTAGGTGGGTTGGTTACAGCACTGATACAACAGACTGCACTTCGAAGAGCAGATTTACAAGACCATTATATCCTTGACAAAAATATGTTGCCACATTCGTGCAAATCAGCCATGTTAGTCATGGTAAGCCGGTAAGAAGTTTTCAGGCAAGACGTTATTTTCTCCTTAATCTTCTTTATTTATAATTTCAGAGCGGTACACTGGAAAAAAACACATTGGATCTAGAGTCCAGACTCTTAAAACATCGACAAGTAAAAATACTCTTGATTCAATCGGATTTTTGCTTAAATCAAGAACCAAGCCTCTTAATTTGAGCGGATTTCCTTTTGATTTAAGCAAAAATCTGATTGAATTAGGAGTATTTTTTCTTGTCAATGTTTTCAAGAGTCTGGACTCTATATCCAATGTGGTTTTTTTCCCAGTGTAGTGCTAAATTACTCTCCGAAAAAGGGACCCCAACCCATAAAAATTAAATTCAGCTATTGATACCAGAGCAAAGAGGAACATTTTGGGACAAAAAATGTGAAATCGAACGGTAGTAATGATGGTCTGAAGGTTGCTGTTAAAATAGCGTGTTTTTGAGTAAAACCCGATGGAAACAGGCATTTGTCATGTATGAAACAATGTGTAATTATCGGAATATTTTGAAACTTCATGGCCTATTTCGGTGCTCCGTCGAAAATTCAAAAACTGATTTTTCGACCCGATATGACGTGACAAAATCTGCTCTGCTGAATACTTTGGACTAACGTCCCTTTTCTTGTGAAATCTGTCTTGCTGGGGAGAAACGCCAGTCGTATAATTCGAATGTTGCCTAAGTTCTCCCGAAAAAAAAAAAAAATTTTCGGATAAAACAATGATGTCCTTTGAGAGTCTCAGATTCGTTCGGTTTAATAGCGGATGAAATCCCCAAAAGAAAAGAAACAAAAAATCACCAATTGTCCATAAACTTTGCATCTCATCAGGATAAATACGGCAACATACAAAAGCACATACGGCGTTCTTCCGAAGAACGGCAACACTAACGTAACCGTATCCAGTAACATCTCGCAACCCTGAAGAGACGATTTCCGAGGAAAACCATCGCATCGATATCTCGCGCCGGTATTTGAATCATGCGCAAGGTAATCGTTATTTTTATCATGCGATCATCGATTCCTTGTTTCCTCGTGGACGTATGACGGCACGTCACTTTACGTGGTCGCCGTGCCCCTCTCTTCCCCGCCCTTCCTCCGCGCTCCAGACCACCGTTCGCAAAAGCGCGTAACTCCAACGCAATCCATACGCGGAAACGCGGTTCTTGCTCGGCACGACATGGCGGTACTAGCCTCCCTTGGGCCGGGACATTTACGTGTTTACGTCACTCAAACTGCCTACGAGCCTCTGTGCCGCATTGTCCGAGGCCGCGGTTGGTGGTGCAATTGATTCGGTTGATGTTAAAAGGAGCTAAGTCACACGCAATCCCTATGCACAAAGTTCCTTTTAGCATAAATACGACCAATTGATTCGGTCGATGTTAAAACCGCGCAAGTCAAAACTCTCGTGAGCCTTGAGTGCTATGGGAAAGTCTTTATTCTCGAGCTCATCCGGAGTATATATTTTAGGGACCCCAATGAAATCGGGTGAGGCAAAAGTTAAATGCGGAGGTCAACGCCTCATTCCTCCTAATGATGATCGATGGACAACTTGTTGAGCAGAACATCGAATAATACAATTCGTTGAACGATGACTGATGGAAGTCGGGGTGAGCACCTTCCTAGGCGAGTTTTTGAGATTAGGATTGCTAAATCTAGTGATAATCGATGAACAAATTGGTGAGAAAAAAATCAAACAAAATCCGCCTAATGATGGCTGATGGATGTCGGTGTAAGCACTTCGCTAGCCCTGGTAAAAATTGGCGATAGGAGCTGCGTTTCAAAATACCATAGGTGTCCTTATAGCCGACTAAAGAAGGCTATTCAAAATCATATAGCTGGCTATAGAAAGCGGAGCAAATCATATAGCCGGGCTATACGAAGCTATAAAAAAGTATACAGTCGGGCTGTAGTTCCTATCGCCGGGCTTTACACTTTATCGCCATTGGCTATAAAAGGCTATAAGAAATTGTGTAGAAATTCGTGTGCTTTGAAAAGCATTAAGTTTGATACGGAATTACCTTGATATTTACAAAACACACATTATATTTTCCTTTAAAACATATTTTTTTTCATCAATTAAAATGATAATTATCCATACAGAGTGTGCAAACATTTCAAAATCATGACTTGAAAAACGCTGACTCCGCGAGATTACATATTAGAGCCTAACACAAAGCGGAGCGGCGACGCACTGGCACCTGCAAACCTAACAGGGATACTTCACGCATTGCGCAATGCGTGAAGTATCCCTGTTAGGTTTGTAGGCGCTAATGCGCCTTTCGCGCTCTCTGCCCGTCCGCCGCGCCGCAGCGTGCCACGGTGTCTGAAGCAACTATTTCACACCAGAGGTATTGCACAGGATCATAAGAAATTGAAGGCGCTCCAGCATATTAAGAATGGCAGGCATCCTTCAAAAGTACGGAACATTCCTCGCAAAATAAATCAAGATACTACGGCACAAAAAAAAGGGCGGTGGTCCAAAAACTAACTAAGTCCTAGTATCCGTATTTAGTAACGTTTAGCATAAACTTTATCGTCTGGCTGTTGCTTAGTCGCCATCGGCTATAAAAGGCTAAAAGAAATTGTACAGCCGGCTACAGAAGCTATTGGAAATCTTATAGCCGGCTTTAGGTCTATGGTATTTTGGAACACAGATTCTACTGCCAATTTTTACCAGGGAGGCGATTTTTTGCAATTAGGATTGCTGAACCCAATGATGATCAACTTGTTGAGCAAAAAATCAAATTGAAACTATCCCAATGATGACTAATGAATGTCGGGATGAGCAGTTTGCTGGGCAAGTTCTTGCAATTAGAGTGATTGCTCAATTTGTTGCAGGATTTCTGGATATTGTCTTTAGGCTCATCAGACGATGTACATGTTTTGTTTTCATATCCGACGCCTCGATTGTTGGACGAAGGATTCCCGGTGGTGGGCGCTCTTGACGTCATTCAATTTAGAATTCAGTAACGTGGTTAGCGGTAGTGATGCTCACGAAAATTGGTTGACCCCTTGTGATGCAACGAATTACGAAGCAAGTGGGTTGTTTGTCAGGATAGGTCGCACTCAATAGACTGATTTAGCGGCTACGTCACGGAGGTCTGACACATCGCATGTTTCCGAACAGGATGACTGCCTTCAAATCTTCACGAGGATGTCTAATATCTTAGCGATTCGTATACTTTAATGTTTGACCGTTGCCTACGAGAATAGAGAGGCCGTAACAACAATTTTTTTGAAGTGTGTCAGACTTCCCGTGATGAATTTGGGGATTCCGGTGGGGGATCCCTGTGGGTGAGCAAAAGAGTATACTGAGGCCAATGCTAGACCACGGTGGATATGACTACAATTACGGTAAGTACGACATTCAGGGTGTCAACTAAAACAGGGTGGTCAAAAATAAGTACTTTTACAGTACATTCTCAAGAAATTCAGTACCTCCTCAGACAGAAAAATTCCGTAATTTTTTAGTACCTCCATTTGACGAAAATGGAAAAATTTCAAAAATTTGAAATTGCGCCAAAAATGACAAAAAATTAAAAAAATTCCGGTCCTTTTTGCGGAATTTCCGCACTTTTTCATAACTTCCGGACCGCCCTTAAAAAACCAGTACTATTTCCGGACTTTCCGGAAATTCCGGACTGGTAGACACCCTGCTATGACCACGGTAAATACGACTATAATTCCAAAATAAACTACATGATAGATGTTAACAACCCCGCAAGACACCATACATTTCTGCGGAAATACTCAGATCTCCTTTGAGACGCGAAAGGATAGACAGGGCCAAGACCAACCGCCGTGTCCCCCCGGAAATACTATCGTAAAACCAATTTCTGCCAGGGTCTACCAGCCACTCAGCTTTATGCCCGTGATCCATCGAGAGAGTATGTTACAGAAGTTCCTCAAGAAGCCAGTCTAGTCGATACTATCGGCTCGATTGACCAACCAACGTGAGGCTTCATCCTTGTGGTTGCGTCATGACACTGGTCTTAGGACGCGACGCGACGCGCACTTCTCGTTATGGACGCGTAGTTCAAGGACTGGACGCCGCGACGCCGACGACAGTGACAGAGAGAGGCATTCGAATCGGAGTACTGCAGCAGCATCTCGGAGTAGGGAAACGTCCACTCGTCAAACTATAAACAAACTTAACATCTCACCGGGCACTGCCGTAAACATTTCCAGTCGCTCGGCTCGGCTGGGACACCGCTCTCGAGTATGCGGAGGTCTTAGGTGTTGACGCGCTCGGCTATGCCTAGGAAAAACCCCGTATGAGCATTCGTAGGCTGCCAAAGTTCGCCTCACACGATGATCACTGGAAAAAAAACACATTGGATCTAAAGTCCAGACTCTTAAAAACATCGACAAAAAAACGTACTCTTGATTCAATCAGAATCTAGCTTAAATCAAGAACCAAGTCTCTTAACTTGAGCGGATCTCCTTTTGATTTCAGCAAAATTCTGATTGAATCAAGAGTATTTTTTCTTGTCAATGTTTTCAAGAGTCGAGACTCTAGATCCAATGTGTGTTTTTTTCCAGAACTATGAACTAAAGAACTATGTACACGTGGAAAGATGGGGTTTGCTCGTGCAAGCTGCATAAGAAACAATGTGGTTAGTGGATATGATTCCTTTTGAGAGAATGGAAACGTAATTAAATCGAAAAGGAACTGAGCGCTAACTCGTGAGCCGTGAGCATGTGACAAGAAGGTCTTGGACAGGACTCATGAGTTAAAAACCGCCTTGCCGTCGCTCTCGTCGTTGCCGCTGACGTCACTGGCGTTTTAAATTTCCCATTCATTCTTAAGGCCCGAGCACTGACGAGCAAACCCCATCTTTTCACTTACACATAGTTCCATTTGGCACAAATACGCCCAAATAAGCAAGAGCAATCTCCAGAGGTGAATATGAGGTGAGGCTACCTCGCTGAAAATTTTATCGGAGTCAACAACGTATTTTAATGGAATTCTGAGGCAAGAGAATACGAAGAGACAAGGATGAAGAAAACGATTGGACTCAGAATTGCTATCGCTTAGGCTCGCTGAGGGGACTTTAGACTGCTTTAGACCATAAACAAACAAAAGGGATGACGCTCGTGACGTCAGTAATAATTTAAAAGGTTTTACAGGAATAGGCTCACGGTTAAACCCTGTGATTTAAAAATGTATGCCTTGTTTTGTTCGATAGATTACAGAGTAATTATGAAAAATCATTTTCTATGTTGGCCCGACCCCACGGCCATGACTGTAGGTTGTAGAGGGGTTTTTTTTCTGAAGAAAGCGGCAGTATATTACGGAAACCAATCAACCGTTTATACATTTTTCAGAGGCTGGAGGTTCACTCTGACGTAAAGCATCATATCACGAACCTGCTTTCACAAGAAAAAAAAGAGTTCAAGTGTCGCGCAACGGCGCAAACGAGGAATATCTTACTCGGTAGCGTGCGCCTTCAAATGAAGAGGTAGGCCGTAATGTATACACCTTTCCTCCCGGTGCTCATGACGCTTGAGTGCATTTGATGGTTTGCATGTGTTAGATTTTGTATTTAGGACATGGTTTCCCATGGAATTTTCCGGAAAACTTGTAAGCTCTTACGACACATATCCCGAAGAACTTACATGCGAAAGTAAAGTAGTTCATGTCACCAACCATGGCAACCACTCAATCCGATACTGGTAACTGCTCCGTTTTCCGAACGAAGAAACGTGACTCAATTCGTATCGGAAACGACGATTCCACTGGTTTTCCATGATCACATACCCTCTTCTAAAATTTACGTTACACATTCTTCAAAAAGTTCACAAATTGAAAAAAATGTAATATTTCATGGAAAGCCTCGTGGCTTCTTTCGCTCCATGCCACCCTAAATGGCTCACTAGACAATGTACAAATTTAAGCATCATAATACTTTCTTCTCATCAAAATTTCACGTAGAACAAGATTTGTACAGAGAAAGTTACTGTGAGTAACTCCTAGCCAAGATACTGACTGACTTTACTTTATGAAAAAAAAAATTGTCTTCTTGAATTAAATCACACAAAACACGTCACCGCGGTAGAAAAACATGACAACCTCAATCTCGGTGCTTTGTTTCAGCCATTGCAAGTTGCTTCCACTTTGGGAGAATCAAGAATGGGAAAAGAGCACAGCTCGACTAAGAAACCTGCCAAAATGGTTACAGCGCGCGATTTCTTCAAGTACTCTTAATTTTTTTTGTGAGCTGGAAATTCAAATTTTTCGTAACCAGTAATAAATAAAAACGTCACTCCCTTGGTTTGAAGTTAGCATAAGTTATTTTCGTCACGCAGATCGTGTTTCACGTAAAAATTCGAAGAGGAAACATCCATCAAAACGCTTCAATTCGTACCTTGTCTAGTTCTCCATTAGCTTGCTCGTCAAATCCGCCAATTTACTCGCTCGTCTTCTACATACGACGATCAGCAAACGGAAGTGAGCTGCGGGTCCGACATGACAGTTCCTGGCGCTGCACGCCGCGTAACGAGAAACAGCAGTATGTGTGCGTTCAAGCATGGGCCACGATCACTACGCATCCTCAAGATCTAGAAGGCTCATACAAAAACATACATACTGCTGTCTTCCAAACAGTGGCAAGGCGTGAATGATCGATTATCGATATTTCTCCATTTGAAGCCATGATAAAGGTTCGATTATTAAGGTGTTCGTTGCAAACACCCGTTAATCGATCCTATTCCATAGGTTGAAATGGCAGATCAATCGATATATCGCAAAGCACGATGGAGGGATTCGCGCCAGCCTCACGGCCAAAAAGATAGGGAATCAGGTGACCGGATGCGCGGCGGACAAAACGTCGCTCCTCTGAAGTAAGGGCGTATCTCTATGTTCTACATGAGCCGCGGAAAGCATTGAATTATACGGAGACCAAGGCTCACGTGGGAATCGAGATAGGTTCTTGGTTGCGAGGGCGACGAAAAGAGTGGGTCGTGGGTCGGGTCGGGCGCGTTAAATAATACCGTGACCGAGGCTGTGTTTTAATGCTAAAGGTGAAAGTGACATCATTCGATCAATTTGCCGCACTCCGCTATTCCGGCCAAGTGTACCGCCCGTGTACTTTGTGCGCGCAATCAGGCGCTTGTCTACGTCTAGACGGGCCCCGTGCTCTGAAACAGGGTCGTATCGCCGTTCGGAAATTGCCAAATTTCGGCCGAAAAATTTGGATGTCCTGAAACGTTTATGAATACTCGGGGGTGCCCCTGGCCTCAGCGCGATCTGACCCTTCCGGTCTGAGGTGGAAAATTTCATTGAAAATAAGAATTTGAAAATTTACGCATAATTTCGTGAAATTGGCCCGTTGACTTCCAATATGTGAGTACTAGAGAATGCATCTAGCCGTGCCGCTTCTGCGGGCTGATTATTGAAATTGATAGACAAAGCGATAGACAAAGAAGACATAGAGAGTAAGGAGCGATCCTGTTGGTTGAAACGGGTGGTTCTGCGAGACTAAGGGAGAGAATGATGGACTAACTGTCGAGTCTCCCGTGGGTTGCCGTTAGTTAGTCTCTTACCTACCTCCTTTGTCCATTGCAATCACCCGCTTCCGCCAAAAGGATCCCTCCATATCCCTTTTGTATCTTTGTCTATAGCTTTATCTATCAATTTCAATAATCGGGCCGCAGGTCCCCCACGAAAACCTCTTAGTTCCGCTCATATAAATGACAGATCGATTTAGAAATGTCATGATCTTCCAGGAGCTACGAACTAACCATAAATTGGACCGCATTGAGCAGAAAGGAATTAAGCCGCAACAGCTGTTGCCAACTTTAATTGGACGATTTAATTTTTTACATGAAAACGGTTTTGAGGATTTTTGCGTAAATTTCGGTGAATTTTCTGCGCAGTACGAAGCAAATTCCTTGAAATTTTCAAAGGAATCCGCACAAACGTTCTCTTGTAAAAAATTACAGTGCACAGTTAAATTTAGCAATAGCTGTTGTGGCTTGGTTCCTTTCTGCTAAACGAGGTCCAATTAATCGTTTATAAGTACCTCAAAATTGATAGGGAATGAAGGATTTTTTTTAAAAATAAAAATCACGTCAGAAGGAGTGAGGCAACGTCCAAGCGCACACATGGAGTTCGTGTGGTGGCAGGCTACAGTAGTGGGACGGCTGGTGGGGGGGGGGAGGGGCTGGCCCCTTTAAACCCGCCCCCACTTCCTCACTCTCGAAAAATAACAAGAAAGGAAAGAGCGGAATGAATAAAACAGAACTGTCAACCGAGCTTTCGAATTACTCCTCTTCAGGCAGCTGACGTCAATGGTAACAATGTGCAAGGCAAAAGAGGTCCACTTATGCACCACTTGAAATTATTCACTGAATTCTATTTCTGTGGTAAAGTGCACGGAAATAGGTAATTTGTCACTCACGGTAAGGTTCTACGGGTAAAATTTTCTGGAAGGCGCTAAAATTTGATGTCGGAACTAAAATAAGAAATTTCCATTTTCACATAGAAGTCGCATTTAGTAATGTCCAGCTCATTAACAAGTTTTGACTATTGATTAGACTACCAATATTTTTCAATATGGGGAACTAATTCATACTGCAACGTTGCTGTGATTGGGCTATTTTCACGTTACCACTATAAAGTATCCAAAAGCAGATCATTAATTAAAATTCACAGGATAATTTCCTCATTTAAGCAACATTTTTGTCCGTGTACAAATCAATACTGCTTGCTCTATTAGCTTTAAGGGTAAAGTAAAAGAAGCTGCACAATTTTCACAGCGTAGGAATATTAGTGGTTCCTGATTGAAAAATACGCTTGAATTCGTATAGTAGTAACAGCCTCAGAGGTGTCTGATGGTTGATTCAGCTTTTCAAAACATTAAATGTTTTTATTTTTATTAGAAATCAGATGTCATATTATTACTCTTCAAATGCTTTAGAAACGTGGACTTTCTGAATCCTCGGATATTTTGAAACTTCAAATCATCATAATTCATAATTTCATGCACGATGTTCTGCTCGGCGTTCATGATCTCACGGACTCTTTCGTTCCTTACGTGATCTCTCCTCGAGATTCCGGCTGATCTTCGCCAGAAATCCATCTCAGTTGCCTTAAGAATCTTTTTGGTATCTTGAATCTTGGTATCTCTGGTATCTCTCTTTCTTGAATCTTTTTGAATCTTTTCGCCGAGCAGAACATCGTGCATGAAATTATGACCAAACAGCTTGTCTGGTATGGTCATGTTCAACGAATGGCGGATGATAGGTTGCCTAAGAAGGTGCTAGATTGGGTTCCTCCTGGGAGAAGACGTAGGGGACGCCCAGCAAAATCGTGGATTGGTGGCATTCAAGATATTATCGCAAGATGCCATCTACCAGATGACCTCTGGATCGATAGGCAAGGATGGCGATTAGGTGTCGCAGAGCGCCCGAGCGCGCTGTAAAGCGACTGGAATGTATGTAAATCATCATAATTGTCTGTGGCAAGCTATGATATGGTACAATTTACCATTAACTCTATGTCAGTTCTTTGTATATTATATACAAAAACCCTCAAAAACATTTTCGGGCAAAAAATCCGGTCGAGGAAATTGACGTGTTACATCTTATTAACCAAAAAAATTCCCTTTCACCCCTCCAAGAAGGTTGATAAAACTAAGTAAGTAACTATGAGCTAAAAAGCTCTCTTAAATTTTCAGGGTCCATCAAGGCCACATATGTCCAAAAACTTACTCTATATGGTTTAAAAAAAAAA
>NW_017547331.1:3215835-3267310 GCF_001854935.1 Bemisia tabaci | reverse complement strand
GGGGGGGGGGGGGGGGGGGGGGTCGAAACGATCGCAAAGGCGGTATACTACGTATACGCGCCAAAAATACCCTCTGGCACCAAGTTTCACAAAACTCGATCGAACAGGAGCCGAGAAAGCGTTTTAAGCCACACGCCACACCTATCATCCTCGATTTTCAACTTCTAAAAATTGGGGTTAAAATTCAGATTTCCCGTCAAAAATGCCACCTGGCACTGAGTTCTACATAAATTGATCGAACAAGAGTCGTATATCGTAGGATCAGTGAGACTCTATACATCGGTAAATGATTCTAGTCAGTTTACGCACGTCAGCGCGCCTGCATTTTCGTCTGATACTGTGCAATACTTCTGTGGTGGAATAGTTGCTCAAAGCGCCTTCAACAATAGCACTTCAACTTGATGGCGGAAGATCACGATTACTGGTAAATCACACTCTCTATCGCGTGCGCAGTTACACACTTTCTCATCACCCACGGTGAGATAGAAAACATTCATACCTCAGTTTGCGACGTTGCAAGTTTTTTAATACTCTCTTTTATGCAGGTAAATCAACATAAACACTTTTAAATCTGCCATGATTTTTCTAAGATGTTGTGAAAAACATTATTTTAATTTTTCATTTAAGTCCGTTTATATGTTTTAGTTAAAAAAGGGGGAAAAAGTATAAGAGGGAACCCTCGGATGAACAAAAGCGGATCCAAAATTTAAAGGCATCGAAGTGAACGGGCCAGAAGATTTGACAAAGCACCAAAACAAACTGACTGACAATCAGTGTTTTTATCAGCGCGCTTTTTCGTTTTTCTATCTATGTTGAAAGATTAACAACTTTGATTGCATTCCTCCGAGGAAAACGAGACGCAAAAAACAACAAGTGAAACAAAAAAAAAAGGAAACAAGCACCTGTAACACAAAAAAGTTGAAGAGTGCGCCGATATCGAGGGATAAACTAGCTGAGAAGTACATCGATTTTGAAACGGGACAGAGAAATGATAGATACCCCGGTTGCACAATTGGATAATTTCGAAGGTGATATTTATGGGCACCTCTAACATTTTTGATTTTTCAATTTTGAAATTTATTTTGAAATATGTTATTCATACATCTTCAAAACAATACGTTTCATTCAATTCTTGCATTCAAAGATCTCACAAAACGCAAATGAGTGAGTTCCGTTCTAGCCTACAAGTTCCAATGAATACTTCTGCGCTCACCTGTACCTGTACACAAATCGAACACCAGAATAGCTACACGTACATCGAGAAGTATACCCATTGTATTTAAGGCGCACTATAAGGCGTGACCAATATGAGATGCGATGGTTTCACAGTTCACACAAAAGGAACGATTACGAAACTGCTACGCTAGAATTTAGACGTGGGGGTAAGTTACATAGTTTTAATGACACTTCGTACAATTGCAGCTTTTCTTCGACTTCAGAATTGAAGTCTAGGTCTTGAGGTGACATAAATAAATGTTATCACTTTTAAAAAACCGCACTCTCGTCACACAGGTATTTGACACTGTACTTTTGTGCAGAAAGTTCGAGAACTAAGTCGGATCGAATCAAACGGGGAAGAAAAGTAATGAATCGAAAAGAGCCTAAGACTGCCTAAATGATTGCTGCATCGATACGTTTAGCGTGCGAAAGCTGATTTCAGATAATCTAGATTATTGGTATTGATATTCGGAATTTCGGACATCATCGAGCATATGAAATTTATCAGATAAAAGGTTTGAATGACATTTTTTTACGTTAAATCATAGCGTTAATTAATTGTGCATTTTAAATTGCCTGAAATAGCCACCGCCACTTCAGCAATAAAACATGACGCAAGTGAATTCAAAATTGTGAGATCTGCGAAAAATACGGAGAGAGATTACTAAAAAAAAGTAAAAAAAAAAAAATTGCAAATCATTGAGAGTTATAGGTTTTACACCTCACAACACAATAAAGTCTAGTTTTGGGGGGAAAAGATGTGGTGCAAATGCTATGAGACAGGCCAAAAACATGCTAATTTTTTAGGGAAATGATCAAACATAATTCGAGGTACAGCGCGTACCAGCGCGGTAACCTTGCCCACATCGTTTTTGAAGACTTCTCAGTCTCGCACATTGATATTGTATGTGTTTAAATCGTGGTTAACGGAGCGCCTTCAAACGCGCTGCATACAACTCTACCACCACATCAAAATGCATGCTGCCTACACGATCCGTTGAAGGAAATTCATGTTTCCTGACTTACTTGCGGCTAACAGCCACGTCCGACGTAGCATTTGCAGAGCGAATTAACAGAAGTAGATGCATGCTATTCTTGATCTTGAAGGTTTCGAAATTTTTCAGGCATGTAATTTCTTTTAATTACTCGTTCAAATTTCGATCAACTTTACATTCACAAAACAGAGCAACAAAATGAACCCTGAATATTATTTTATACTGAAATAATAATTTTCTGTGTGAGAGTGAAGGGGTGCAGTTGTAACTTAGACGATTCTGGTTTTAAATGAATTAATGCTTTAGTCAATTCACAAATGGTACGGAATTTCAGAAAACTCCCCAAACAGTTCAAGAAGTAACTCCATTGATCATCATTCCTGTCGTATTATAATATGTGAATAGTAAAAGTAGCATTTTTGAAAACGACGATCAACTCGGATGAACTCAATTTCAAATGCACGTTCGCAGATTGTGAACACAACTTTTAGAAGGTGTTACGACACAAAATTCCATAAAATTGTTGGCTGCAAATGCTCTTTCAGCTCCTGTAGTCTCTTAGGAACAATTATGTATGATTTTGACTTCAGTTTTCTCACAGAGTTAGCCAAATTAACAATTCTTTCTTCCTCTATAAAATCGTTGTTGAATTATTCTTGCCTTATTCGGATAGGAAAATTTTTCACTAAGGTTTTATAGAAAAAAAACTCAAGCGGGATCTTATTTTGCTCCTGCTCGAGAACACAAACGCAATACAAAATTTGCATCTTTTCAGGACAGGCTTTGAAGATAGAAAAAGGGTAAGTACCCTCCTCTGTGCTAAGAAAGAACGGTGTATGAACCCTCAGAGGTTGCCGATTTTATTTTGGATGGATACCAATTCTGCCGTGCTTAAAGGAAAAACGCAGTATGAGCATTCAGGCGTTGCCATATTTTCTTCAATACAAAACGAATTTCCCGGAAAATTCTGAATATTTTTCCTCCAATTTTTCTGACAAATTTGGTTCGCAATTTAATTTCAAATATCTGAAAATCTCCAGGTAAAATAGGCACAACTTTCTTCAAAAATACATTTTTTTATTTGGGGGGATTTGGCAACTCTCGAATGCTCGTACGGTGTTCTTCCTTAGCACGGCAGAATTCGCTATTTAATTCCAATTATCAAGAAATTAAGAGGAAAAATATTCAAAACTTTTCTTAAAAAAGAAAGGAATTATCGCGAGAAATTTGGCAGCGTTGGATTATTCATACGACGTTTTCTCTTAGCACGACGGTATGACGCTGCGAGTACTTAAACACTTTCAAGCACAAGTTAACCTCGAGAAAGATACATTAGTAGAGATGGAAAAAGGGGGGAAAATAGATGCGTCAATTAGTCGCCACCGTTTAAAGTCGGAAGATTCCGTAGGTTCTCAAGCCTAAAGGAAAATGAAAGACAGGCCCCGAATAGATGATAAGGCGAATGACGGACTTGTGCGAGGAGCATGTGCCAAGCGCGAACAGGAAGAGCGTCTTATGCAATGTAAAAAGCCTTCAAACATTAACCAGTTAGTTAGTTAGTTAGTTTTAGTTAACGACGATCAGCATCTAGGCTATTTACGTCGGGGACTAGGCAATTTTAAATTTTTAAAAGTTTCTTGAAGAGTTTTAAAATTTCTGTTACTACCATTGGACTATCTGAACACAATGGGTGGATGTTAAGAGGGAGGGAACTTCGAATTTTGATACGTGTGGCATAGGTTTTAGGGCAAGAAAGTAAAATATGGTCGATTGTTAGGGGGGAGTGTTGACATAGAGAGCATAAAGGAACTGGAGATTTTGAGATTAAATGAGAATGAGAGAAAAAAGTATGGCCGATTCGCAACCAGTTTTGTATGCTTAGGATCTAAAATACATATAAGAAAGCAAGTAAAACTTTGTCCCTACATTGACTGAAATTTTGTCGCTCTACTAGGCCTCTTTCTTTATAATCAACTAAAGCGTGTGGAAATTACGAGTACACGCGAATTTCGAAACGATGCAGTCATTTTAAAATATTGGCACACAGCCAGAGGAGATAGTCAAATTTTCCGTCTTTAGTGTCTCGTTTTTATTCATTCATCATTACTAGAAGCTTTCTGACCCCCTAAATTTCCCCCTTTGGCCACGATTTGTTCTACCGTTCTACTGGACCAATTTCGATGAATTTGGTGGCTATCATAACAGGTGATATCGTCCCTCTATGAGCCCATTGTTTTTGGATTTCGGAATATGATCCAGAACAATGTCATTGTTCATCGTTTACGTGTTGCAGTGCGAACTTTAATTCTAACTATCACACATTGAAACATACACCACATACGCATCAAAAGTTGCAGTCAAAAAAGTCAAAGAGCAATATGATAATATGATCATTTCTCAGTCCTTGAAGTATCAACAACTGTGAACTTGCGAGCCAAAATTCCGTTGAGGGGGCTCATTTTTCCGGCGGTTTCAGATTTTCCCCAATTCGTAGTTTCCCAGACGATGAACGTAAGTACATCTTAAGGTTGGAACAGTGGTTCAAACAATTTAATTTTTCACAAGAATATGGCTGTGCTATTTCTGTCCAATTTTTTTATTTTTTACTTTTGCGTGCAGTCGGAAGAAAAATCAAAAAAATATATAGTTGGGAGTTACCGACACTTTTCTTGGAAAAATAAATTTTGGGAATGGAAACTTCGCAGATCTGATTCAAAGTTACATTCCAAAAACGATAGCTTGACACAGTCCGAGTGCAAGCTGATCGGGAGTCGGCATTCCAAATGATGAGAGGCTGAGGGAGTTTGGATGCTCAATATCTTTTAAGTCGGTTGCATAACCTGTTGAGTTCACGTGCCTTCATTTGCAAGAGAAAATGGCACACGTCTTTTTCGTGGGCCACTAAATTTTCCCTGTTATGTCAGGTGCTTTGAGTGGAGTCCTTGAACTTTGATGACTTTACGAGCGTAGCACCAAAATCGTCTACTTTTATGATGTATGCGATTGCCTTTTTTCGTTATTTGATGGAGTAACCTACAAACCGTTCATTGTACTCTCCGAATTAGCCCAACTGGTACAAACTTCAGTACTTTGCACCTACGTCTATTTTCACGCGTTGATTGACGAGCTAGAAATAAACATGAACCAGAACCTTGTTTGCAGTTCTTAAATTCGCTCCTCAATCAAAGCCTCCAAAATCGATCTTGGAGATAATTAATCGGTAAAATAAAAAATAATTTAAAAAAACAATTTGTAAGCTCTAATAGTAATTTTTGAAATATTTTATAAAGTTTCATTAATAATTGAATCGATTTTCACCAGAGGTTTTCTGGAGCACAGCCCAATCACCAGACGCTTGGGGCCGATTTTACCGCTCGGCGTTATGTTTTATACGTTATGCGTTATTCTTATGATTTTCTATTATAGAGTAAGATATACCAGTCTTTAGGTTACTCACCGGTGGTTCCATTAAGGATGTCTTGAATGATCTGGTCATTACTGTCGCCCGTGCTACCGGACATAACTGAAACACAAGAGAGGAACGAAAGATTATAACGGGGCAAAGAAAGTTCGATAAGAATAAATGGATGGTATAGGCTAATCGACTTAATATACATATGGCCAAGAAATCCGATTGTCAAAACTTGAAATGATAATCAAACCACTAGAGTCATATTCATACTCAGCTCCTTAAACAGCCTCTTTTCTTAGGATTCCTCATTTGAATCAGTTAAAGGAATCAGTCTATCAAGGAATCAATTCAATTTTATACATTTTTTTCAATTCAATTCAATCTTATCAATTTTCCTCAATTCAATTCAATTTTATCAGGAATCAATTTGAATCAGTTGGTTTTAAAATGAAATAGGTCCATTCCTCGATGAGTCATGGTTAGCATCTCTTTTTATGCAAGCCAAGGCTCATGCAAAAACGGACTTGTTCCCTTTTGGAAACAACTGATTTATTTGGTGCATTACCTTGTGATTACGGGAAGCTTAAGGAAGCTCTGAAAAGAGCATAGTAAAAAGGACAATTTTTACGGATCTGGAGTAAAAATTCAGCAGTATAACCCTGAAAATGGAACCTTGCAGAGATTACGATGATTTGCCACTACAGAAAATATAAAATTCGGAAAAAATTCCATATTTTTTACAAACTGTGAGGTAGGTTTTAGCCTACCTCAAAATTTACAAAACTCGTAATGTTTTTACTTCGTACTTTGTATTATTTGTACTGGTAGATAATTGAAATCTCTCTCGAGGACCCACTTCCAAATGTATTCCTAAATTATTTGACTCGAGGTTGGATGCTATTTTGAGGGCTTTTATAAACCTCCCTTGATCAGAATGGAAACCAACTGGAGCCTCTTAAGGAAAGGAGCTGTTCAAGGCGCGACTACAAAAACGACACTTAACCACTTTGCAAATGCCACGCATATTCTTGGTTTTTGGCGAAGATGTAGTCGTACTTGATTTCGTGTTTTCCTAGATTGCGTAATTCTTTTACGTAGCTCTAAGCAGTAATCAAGGCCTCACTCGATCACTGGTAGATTCTTTATTTTGACAGTCATAGGTTGTATGTTGATCAAATAAAACCTTCCGAGATCAATTCATACGGATACGGACTCAAATTCCGTATTTGGTCTTAGATGAAACTGCGAAAAACTATCATTATAACTATGCGGCAATTAGGCGGTGATGTCAAAAATATCATTCAAGATGGAACCCTATTTAGTAAAAAAAAATAAGAAAAATCAAAGTTTGACAAAGTTTTGCAACTTTTCTACCAGTTTTACACGCGGGCACGCAATATTTACTATTATATGAAATTGATCTTCCCGGAAAATCGTGAGCTTTGTCATCCGCTTAGGTATCGCATCACACGTTTAACCTTGTCCTTGGAAAAAATCTAGGTCACTACATAATCCATCCCTGTTATGCAAAATAGAGGAATTTACAATCATATGGATACAATCCTATATGGATTGAAATTCGATCAAATTTGCTCCACACTCGAATTTTCGTTATTTTTCGCCGCAAATTCTGAGACACTTGACATCCATCAAAACGACTGCATTCTTGCGTAATCACTTGATGGGGCCCCTTTAAATTCGCATTCGTACGAAAGAGTAAACGAAGATAAAGAGAAGAGACGATTAGACTAAAGAGCCACTAAGTGGCATTAGTTATACAACAACGAGAAACGAGCATTGTCTTCTATTTCGATGACCTTACAAGAAAATAGTTTCCCACCTGTCATCTTTCTTGTTTTAATCCAACCGGATGGTGCCACTTCCCAGTGTAATCGGAAGACGATTGACACCTGAGGTGGCGCTCGGTACTAGTATAGTTAACGTGGGAAGAAGGAAGTAAAGAAGTGGGTGGAACATGGGAGTTAAAATACGATAAAAAATATGAGTATTAAAGACGAGTTGTTAGTTTCATAATTATTTCCGACGTTTTATTCCATGTGTAGTTTTTTCATGAAAATTAAGAAATCTGAAAAAATAGTTATAGGCTATGAGGTTCAGTTAAATTTGTTTCGTTCTAATAAATGCTACATTCCTAAAATTCGCACGGATTAATGCAACAATTTAATGAAATAAAAAATTTCATTCAGAGTGGGAGTTTCTTCTTCTCCCCCCCCCCAAAAAAAAAAAAACCAAAAAAACAAAAAACAACACGTGCCTAATATAGGATTAAAATTATTTATACTATGTTTTACGAGCTCCTCATATTGGTAGATTGTTTCTTTTTGCTATACAGTGTCTAATTATGAGTGATTTCGAAGCAAAGCGTAAGTCGTGGTCTACGACTCCCAAAAGTACTTTCTTCAATCGTTACGTCTTGCGTGATATTTGGATTATGTTTATATTTTCCCACCCGATTTTGGATAGGATTTTGGAAATATGATCAGAAGAGTTAGAGCAGTAAGGATGTATGGAAAATGAAACCTGAAAATTGCTTTTGTGATTAAAATTATGCAGACAGTAACCCTCAACTGGCATGCCATCGTTTTGCCTCGCACAATTTGTCCACCTACCACAAATGGACGTATTTACGCGAAAAGGAACTAAAGTGTATATGGTTTCCGTACAGCATAATTCGTTTTAGCACTAACACACCCAAATGTGACTTTCGGTCACTGACTTGAACTGGGCTGAATAATCACACATTCAGCAAAATGTACGTGTAGAGGGTTAAAATCGTGTTTTCATATTTTCCAATCTCATCAAACACGATTGTTGAATGAATAAGTGAGGAAGGACGTAGGAGTAAACTCAAAGAAATCGATACTGACAATGAGAAAATATGAACTATGCTCAATATACAAATGCATATTTAGAAAAATCTCTCATCCACGTTGTGCATGCTGCCTCACTAAGAAAAAACGCCAGATGAGCCTTCAGATGTTGCCAAAATTCCTTTGATAAAATATAATTTTTGGAGAAACTTGTATAAATTTTTCTCAAAATTTTTAAGCGATGTTCATCCGGAAATTAATCTGAAATATCTAAAAATATAGAGAAAAAATATTCATAAATCTCCTTTAAAAAAAAATGAAAATTGTATAGGTGGAAAATTGGCAACTTCCGGATGTTCACACTCGTGGCGTGGCGTGTTTTGCGATACATCGACTGATCCGCAATTTAAACCTACGGAAAAGGATCGACAAATAGGGTATTTGCAACGAACACCTCAATGATCGATTCTTTACCAAAGCATTAAAAGGGTAAATAACGATAATCGATCATTCACGCCTCACCACTGGTTCATACGCCGTTTTTCCTTATCACGGTAGGATGGAACCTGATCAATGACCAATGTAGGCTCTGATTTCAATCATTGCAGGAGCTTCGCGTACAGATTGCATAATCCTGGCGTGTATGAAACGAATTAAGAGATCAGTTAAGATTGCTCTATACAATGATCCACGCTTGCATAACCTGTAAGTTGCCAAAGATTGTGCGGACTGATTCTCCGTCGCCTTTTTTTCTGTCTTCTTCGAATGGGATTTAGTGGCAATGAAAGACAGCTGCCTCCCTGTCACTTCACAGCTGAATGGGATGCGTTGCTTCCTTAGATTGATATTCTGCACAATTGAAGCGGCCCCTACGAGGTCAAACAACTGGCGACATTGATTTAATTGAAGCTGATTGTCCTCTCCAGCTCATAGTGCACATCCAGAATCGATAAAACCAATATTTTGTATTATAGACTTGTCTCAATGAGGCTGAACAATGTAATTTGCGCACGCGTATACATACTCAGACTGATTGCACTGTTCTACCAAAAAATGAAATAAAGGTATAAAAAAAGTATATTTAATTCCAATAGAAATATAATCGATCTAGGCAAAGCAACTTGCTCGAAAAACACTGACTGTCTCACACGAATTTACAAACTCTGAGTCCCCCCCCCCCCCCCCCNCCCCCCCCCCCCTTTTTCTTCTTTTTTTTGTGTGTGTGTGTCGCACTGGGTGGTTTTAAAATTTCAACGCGTTTATTTTCATTTTTTACCTATTTATCGGAACAAAGCTTTCATCAATATAAGAAAATTTGATGGGTCCGTGGCCTCAGTGGTTGGGTAAATTGCAATAATCATCTTTCAGCAAAAAGTAAAAAGCCTTAAACTTGCAAAGAAGACCATCAGAGGAGCTTTCATGGTTTACTTTTCTATACCGCTCGTTTAAGTCTCCAAACTTAGGAAGAGACCTTATGACCTGTATGGGCGAAAAAGATGCAATTTTCTGGGCTTATCTGGCAACAACGTAGCTGCAATTAATCATTTCGTCGCCTCCTGACTCCTGTACACGAGGACGTAACTAAATTTTGCGATGAACCGTACGCTCCATGAAACTCGATGTTTTCCGAAAATCATTTCTAAGTATTATCTCTATCGAATGATCCTGATCGACAAAACCCTCGAGGAAATTTCATTCGGACGCCACTGAATAAGAACGGTTGGTGAGTATTTAAGTTCGGAATTCCGAATAAAAACTCATCTTTTATGACATAAAAGAAGGTCATGTGAGGTTTTAAAAAATCTCTATGTATAGTAGATATCTGTGCTGCATGAATGTCATTTATCCATCAAAATAGGTCACTTATCTAACTATCATGGTTAGGAACTCTCCTGTGGGCCGATTATTGAAATTGATAGACAAAGCGATAGACAAAGAAGACCTAGGGAGTATTGAGCGATCCTATTGGTTGAAAAGAAGGGCTCTTACATAGACTGAGGGAGAAATTTATAGGAGCTATAGGATCTCTCGTGGGTTGCCGTTAATCTATTACCCACCTCCTATGTCCATCGCAACCACCGTTTCCACCAATGGGATCCCTTCATGTATATTTAGTCTTCTTCGTCTATCGCTTTGTCTATCAATTTCAATAATCAGCCCGCTTTAGATACTGCCACGCGTTTGAAACAAAGCTGTGCACTTGCCGCAAGGATAAACTTTTGATACATTCACAGTTGAAGAAAAAAATCAGAGAATAACAGAGGGACTAGAGAAAAAAGCAGAAAAATTGTATCGATGCCAAAAGAAGAAGCTCCTCAAAGGTTCATTTGTAATCATGAGTGCCCGGAGTCTGTTAGGTTAACTCAATCCCAGATGTATAGAATACGTATTTACAAATAAAACAAAAGTGAGAATTTATTTCCTCTGATTGATTTAACCTGACGCAATGTCATCAAACACGTCTGCCTTGACACAATACTGGGAAAAACCGAGGAAAAACTACCAATAAGAAAGTTATATTATTTTCAAACCATGAAGTTTTACGACGCAAAAGGAGATGGTTTAAGGGATGTTCTTTCGAAAGTAGATGGGATATTAGGGTGGCCCACATTTGGCAATGTCGGAATTTTTTTGGTCTTACCCCCCAGAACTGATCCATTTGATCAAAAAACACTCTCTGCCAAGTTTTAGCCAAATCGGATAATATTAACCCGTGCCGACAGAGCCATCTTTCTTATATGGGATTTTACATTCACTGGAAAAAAAACACATTGGATCTAGAGTCCAGACTCTTGAAAACATTGACAAGAAAAAATACTATTGATTCAATCAGATTTAAGCTTAAATCAAAAGGAAATCCGCTCAAATTAAGAGGCTTGGTTCTTGATTTAAGCTTAAATCTGGTTGAATCACGAGTATTTTTTCTTGTCGATGTTTTTAAGAGCCTGGACTCTAGATCCAATGTGGTTTTTTTCCAGTGTTGAAAAACAATTTTTTGTTTCAGAAAAATCCATTTTTTGCTTCGGTATTACATTAGTTGCAAAAAAAGCTCATTTAGAACTTTTGCTTTTTCATTTTACCTGCAACTGATTAATTAATCATGCATGTAAATGTTACTTTTAAACCACTTCTTCAGTTCTTCATCCTTTCCTTCAGTATTACATTAGTTTCGAAAAAAAGATCATTTAGAACTTTTGCTTTTTCATTTTACCGGCAACCGACAAATTAATCATGCATTTTGTGCTAGTATTGACCGTTGAAATCGGTACTCGTATCCCAGACATCGTTAAGTTCTCCGGGGCGTATTTTCGCACCATCAACTTCGTCTTCGACGTCTTTTAATTTAAATGAAGCGAGCACGCGAATCCCGATGGGTTGATTGACTTGCAGCATTTAAACCCGTCTCAAGGTGAGGACCCGTGATAATTCCATAACGATCCAAGAACCAAGTCGCACGGGTCAAAGACAAGACGCATAGAAGCATCTCGTTAATTATCGATCCACGGTTCATCACGAAACAGCCACCCGGCGTTTTTCGTCTTTGAAACAGGACGCGACGACAAAAGCTGTTTCGGCACAAAACTGTGAAATCTACGCTAGATACGAAGTAGGGAGAAATGTTGACGTTTCGAGTCTTCACAAAAAAATAAAAATAAAAATAAACGCATGATGAAATGGATAAACAAGACGAAAAACGGACGTTTCAGGGTTATTACAATTGCTACGGGATCTTTGTCGATCGCTTTGTCTATCAACTTCAATAATCAGAGCGCACTTTGAGTCTCGACAAGTCCCAGACACTTGCATGTGGGTGTAGCCTGTTGTCAAAAGGCGCGCAAAAGGTAGATGAAAAGGGAAAAGGCGCGAGTTGGTCACGGCGCAGGGACACAACTATTCGTACTTGACGGATGTCCGTATTGCGTCTGCAAAATTGAAGGGAGAAATGTTGACTCCTCTCTCGAGGAAATTGAGTGATTGAGTATAGTTTTTTTGAATAAATACGTATACCCTTTGAAATGCTAATAATATTGTGCTTACGAGAAAAAGCACTAAAAAATGGCCCGAAACTATATGTAACAATGGTGCTGGGTCTACAGCATTGCGCGTGGAAATCAGAGCCGAGAAATTAAAAAAGTACAATTAGAGTCAAACAATTTTAACTCTAACTCTTTGTACTGCTGCTCATTAGAGTTAAAATTTTTTGACTCTAGTTATAAATTTTGGAATTTTTCGGCTTTGATTTCTCCGCGAGATCGTGTGGACCAAGCACCATTTCTCCACCTTCTTACATATTGTGCATACTAAATCATTCATCCTGGGGTCAAAATGAGACTCAATATTTTAACAGGTTGCAGTGCCACTCAACTTCTAACTTGATGTATCCTTGGCAGCTGACTATTTTGGAAGCATGTGCTATTTTGAAATTGTCTCCTGCAAAAGTCTTCTATATTTTACTGATTTTTCTATGAAAAAAAAAAATTGTGTGTTTATCCGGATTTTTTTCAAAATACGCACGGCGTTCCACAATTTATTTGAATAGCACCGCAAAGCTGATGACTTTTTTCTATAAAGAATAGCTGAATTTCAAACATCGATATGCTGGCAACTTGGATAAAGCAATCAGGCAACCTGGATAGAGCAATCAGGCAACCTGGATAGAGCAATCAGGCAACCAGGAGCGCTCGACGCTACACGCAAATAACCGGGCAGAGAAATGGTAACTCATGCTAAATGAATTTTAAACAGGTAAATACACGCGAATAATGACAAAAAACCTGGTGGACAATGAAACAGCTATAGGTATCACGCGAGAGACATTTTGTGCCTGCAGAGTGCTAGGCGCTGTTTCCTTATAAATAGAGCAAATATCTGAACGGAAAATGAGACGTCATAATAGTATGTGCATTGGCAGTAATTTTTCAAGGATGGTCATGCAATGCCCAGCACACCGACAATTTAAATATGCAACTCTACCGCATCATCAGTCGGATTTTGTTTAAACTTTCCTTCGAAAAACCATCAGGAAGCAAAATTTGTGTTATCGCTTAGCGTGGGCCACGGCCGGTTTTCTAGCCACCTGGCTGAGCTTCTTAAAGACTTAGAGAACGGGAAAACTAGGCTATTTTCTTGTCGACCCATATGTGTTATTAATCAGGCGTCATTCGTTTACAATATCTTTCTGTTAGACTATAGCCGTTCACGAGAGGAGGAAACCGCAGTCAGCAACAACTCAAAATTATGGATTTATCGGTACGCAAGAGCAGAAAAGTATATATTGCAAACATTTTGGAAGAAAAAAAGCTTAAAATAATAAACTAAACAGAAGCTATGGCGATTTGGATTTTTCAATTTTAAGTAATATCGTCTCAAGAAATATTCATTGAAAATTTTAAATTTACCATGTTCAAGACATATAGTTGCCGTATTATAGTATAAATTGAGACCCTTCATTAGTGCAAATTTAACAAACCGCTTGAAAGTTATTTACCAGGTCATCCGTCAGTGAGTCGAGTCCTATCGCAGCACAACATCTGATTTTTGAACTCTACTCCAAAAATATCGCTCTTTTGGAATTAATTACTTCCACGGACGAAGCATTCTTTCANGGGGGGGGGGGGGGGGGTTGTGGTGGAGGTGTCATAATTTGACATTAAACATTTTCCTATCGAGTGATCTATGGTATACTCCCGTTGACGAAAGTTCATTTCACACTATTACAACTGAGAGGCGACATCGGCTAAATCACAGTGGCAAAGCGTGACTGATCGATTATCGATATTTTCTCATTTGCGACTATGATAAGGATTCGATTAATGAGGAGTTCGTTGCGAACACCTTGTCTATCGATCCTTTTCCATAGGTTTAAATGGTAGATAATTCTACGCGTCGCAAAGCACGCCGCGCTACTGCTACATCATTATTTCAACGTCTTCAACCATACTTGGCTAGAGAGACACACACGGAAAGCGAAGCGCATATATCTGCACCTCCTTGTCTTCGAAAATCTGTAATTTTCCGACGAGTTTTTTCTCTTAACTATTGCTCGCTTCCTCTCTTAATCACGCACTTGTAAGACCGCTGACGGATGGCTTTTCCTTGCCGATGTTCTTCGCTGATTATGCAACACAAAGAGCCCCCTAATTGTTCGTTTAGTCCGCTGCAATTTAAAACCCACAATAAAACATTCTGTTCCTGCCAAATAATTAATAATCAGCAGCGGCAATGACATAATAGGTCCCATTTCCTTTGGATTTCCCAGGAATTTGAATTCACAGATAAAATCAGAGAAAGAGGAGTACAGAATTTTTCCGTCACAAGTTTGTAAGTATAATGATCACAAAAAGGAGAATTCTGTGTGGATACCAAACGGGCACTGCTTTCTTAATAAAATAAGTATTACTTTTTAAGTTGTAAGTAGTAAAATCTTCTATGCAAACAAGCGCACTAAAAGGGGTAAACACGACATGATAAGAATTAAAAATGGGTAGAGGAAGGATAAAATACACAAATCCTAAATAGTGACGTTTCGAGTCTTCACAAAAAAAAAAAATAAAAAAAAAAATAAACACATGATGAAATGGATGAACAAGACGAAAAACGGACGTTTCAGGGTTATTACGATTGCTACGGGATCTTTGTCGATCGCTTTGTCTATCAACTTCAATAATCAGCACGCACTTCGAGTCCCGACAAGTCCCAGACACTTGCATGTGGGTGTAGCCTGCTGCCACAAGGCGCGCAAAAGGTAGATCAAGGGAAAAGGCACGAGTTGGTCACGGCGCAGAGATACAACTATTCGTACTTGATGGATGTCCGTATTGCGTCTGCAAAATTGAAGGCGCGCTGGCGTGAGGCGTGAACTCGCACTATACTTCGCTTCATGCTGTGAAAGAGGTGTCGCTGAGATTCGTTAGAAAAGTTAAAAATTGAGGCCCGAGCACGACTCTCCTAATGACTCCTGTGTAGTTTTCATTGTGTGTAAGTGTTTTTGTGTTGAATTTTTCAGGCTACTTTTGTGTGCTCTTTTGTCATTAATCATGAGAGCTTGACTAGAAAATATAGAGCAGAATTCAAAATCGTCGATGGACTTCAATATAATATACTGCAAGGCAAGATGCATAGACAATGCAAGACACAAATTCTCCAAATGTGGGCTGATTATTGAAGTTGATAGACGGAGCGATAGACAAGGAAGTGCGGACAAGATAGTGCGGTTCGTGTGGAGTTAGGAGAAAATGACGGTCTAACTAGAGTGTATCTCGTGGGTTGCCGTTCGTTAGTATATTTATTAGCTCATTTGTCCATTGGAACCACCTGATTCTACCAATAGGATCGCTCCTTTTTCGCTTTGTCTCCTTAATTTATCGCTGAGTCTATTTTTCAGTATCACTGAGCAGATAACTGTTGACGGATGGAAGTTGGTTTTCGACCTCCCCAGAAAGATGAAGGAGAAATTACATAGAGCGTAGACTTCAGGCTCACTTCATGACAATTATGTTTCCTCTAGATTTCGCGTGAAAACACTACTGTGCCACTACGAACACAGCTAATAGGGCTTCAACCTCTCAATAATTTATGTGTGCTTCAAAGATTAACAGTTACGACCTAAAATGAGAACAAGAAACTTCAACGATTTTTGAGTCTACTCTATGGATTGAAGGCGCAATTTCTTCTCGTTTTTTTGCCCCAGTTTGAAATTTATTCGCGGCGTCAGCGAAAATCTAATTATGGCGGTCATTTGTTTAATAAATTGCCAAAATACAACTCCAACTTGGTTCCTTTAATGGCGCTAATTTGTATCCATTCATTGATGCTTCGACATGGATCATTTAAATTTTCGGCTCTGCCTTTACTATTAACTTGGTGAGTAAAGTAAAAATAGTTCCTATCGTTCAACAGCCGTTAACGCTGCGGTAAAAATAGAACACCCATCGCAGAGTTTCTCGAAGGATCATCGTCCTGAACTTTCGGGAATATTCCGCGGATATCTTAAGCAGATCAATCATGTTTTGTTTCAACTCTTGAGGGCTTTGCCTTCGCTTCCTTGACTCCTGATCGAAAGAGGTCATTTCCGCTGAGATGGCCTCACGAGCGAGACAAAAATCAATTGAGGCTCCGATGAAAAAGCGCCAAAATTATTCATACGGCACTCAAAAAGGAGCCCACCGATTAGCCTCTACACATAGTCGCGGTGGCGTGACGTGTTCACCGATGAATCGATTGTTAAGCCGTTTAAACTTCTAGAAAAAGATCGATTATCAGAATATACCTTAATAATCGATTCTATACCATAGCTTTAAATGGGAGCAAATCGATAGCCGATTCGCGGTTGGCTGGTGCGTAAGCGCTCATCGGCCAAACAACGCAATTTTATTTGACAAATTGCTCCGCTCTCGAAGGTGTCGAAAACAGTCCCTCCGACAAAAACCGCATACTACTATTGGATATTCTGAGGATATATGCGGTTTTTGCAGAGTGCGACAGGAAACGAGCCGGTTTAACGCACCCCATTCGCGATGGCGTGAGGAGGTGCTAATGCAAGAACAAAGTAAATAAATCAAACGAGAGGCAAATTACGCCGTGACGTCATCTCCTCACGTATGCATCGCACGCCTTTCGGAGAAGCGACTTTGAAAACGCTGCTAATTACTGATTATCCTCGGCGGACGATACCGCTCGTTATTATATAACACAACCGTACCACTTGAGACAGCAGTTACTGAATTCTGAGGGTGAGCCTTGAACCCCTAAGAAATACGTCCTAACCGCGGCTCAACTTCAAATGGAGTTACTGTTCTTTTCCGCAGGACGACAGAACAGAATTTGCAGTCGGTGGTTTGAATGTTGGCGCGGGGAAATCGCGGAAATACGTCCGCACCATGGATGCAAATTAAAAGTTCATCAAATGAATTTTCACGATATTACAAGCAGACTTCAGAGACAATATATTTTACAGAGCACCGTTCTTTGCTCTCACAATCAGCACAAGATCCCGCTTTGCTATTTCCGCTAATCTATGCGAATTACGTTCAGTTCAAGGCTCAGATTCGCCTGTTGATGATTGATGACCAAAATGCTGAAAGATTGGTTTGCTAGATTTGACCGACTTCAGAAAAACTTGCCTAGAAAAGTGGTCATCAGTCATCATTGTGCGAATTAAAGCTTAACACAGTTTTCATTAATCATCATTGGGCAAAAACTGGCGATGATCTCTGAACTTTACTTCTGTCCAGCCCAATTGGACCGCGTTAAACAGAAAGGAACCAAGCTACACCAGCTATTGCCAGATTTAATCGGGCAGTCTAATTTTTTACATGGATAGGGTTGTGCGGATTTTGTGCAAATTTTAGTGAAATTTCTGCTTTGTAGGAAGCAAGTTCCTTGAAATTTTCAGAATAATCCGCATTCACGTTCTTCTGTAAATTCTGTAATTAAATCGCCCAATTAAAATTGGCAATAGCTGATGCGGCTTGGTTCCTTTCTGCTAAACGTGGTCCACTTACATTGTAAAGAGAAATTTAAAGTTCAACTTATTTATTTATTTATTTATTTATTTATTTATTTATCTATTTATTTTTTTCTTCTTTTTTTCTTCCTTTTTTTTCAAAATTCAAAAATTAAGTATTTACAGGTTCCACGCGTTTCTAGACTTCCATTCTTCGGCGTACAAACAAATCTTCATAAATTCCCTAATTTCGGCACAGACATCGAGAATCAAACAGAACTGGCGCATTAGCGGCTACTTCCTGCATTAGCGGCCGGAACAGGGCCCACGATTCGGCTCGCCAATCGCGAACGCATAATTCACGTTCATCTATTATTCGCGTTAACCGAAGCTGAGCCTGCGCTAACCAAATTGTTTTCCACCGAAGAGTCGTTTTGACGAATGAACCGCTCATCGGCGACTCTCAACTCTCGAGGTCGTTGGTTTTGAATAACCCAATTTGCACCCGCCGGCCCGGCGCGACGCCAAGCGACATGACATAGTGCCTCGTCGCGAAAACATGTTTTCGCGCGGCGGTTAGATTTTAGCGCCACATATTGGTTTCCTTCCGAAAGTTAATCTCCTAATACTTAAATCTAGTCTGACGAACTCGGGGCTTTAAGACCCATACATGGAGAGTTCTGAGGAAAAATATAGTTTAAATTTCGGGACGGTAGAATGACGCTGGGTCCACACTATTTTGCAAAGAAAAAAGGCCAAAAAATTACATTAGATTTTAAAATGTGGACTCTAATGAGAAGCATTGCAATACTCTATATCAGATTGTCATCAGTATTGCACTGATACTGATTAGAATTTAAATTTGTGAATGTAATGAAACTTTTGGCATTTTTTTGGGCCTTATTCTCTCTATAGAATACACCCATCACTGTTATGCTACCATCCTTTATTTACAGATAAAAAAATGTCAACTCTAATCGGTATCAGTGCAAGACTGCTTCTGTCACCAATCTTCCTCTGATACTGATTTGAATGGAAATTTGTGAACCAAACCAAATTGTTTGAAATTTTTTGGCCTTGTTTTCTTCGCAGAATAGTGTGGACACAGCACTATGCCATTACAGGGTGTCTACTAAAAAAAGCTGGTCAAAAATAAGTACTTTTACAGTGCTTTTTCAGTACATTCCCAGGAAATTTAGCACTTTCCCCAACAGATAAATTCAGTTCTTTTTCAGTACCTCCATTTGACGAAATTCGAAAAATTTCAAAAATTTGAATTTCTCGCTTAAATTGCGACAATAATCACAAAAAAATTTAAAAAATCCGAACCTTTTACAATATTTCCGGACCGCCCTTAAAAAATCAGTACTGTTTCCGGATTAGTAAACACCCTGATTACCGTGTTGCTAACAGTTTGGGGCACGTTCTTAAGATTTTTTTTGCTTAAGTTTGCTGAATCAAACTTCACCTCGATTACTTTGGAAACATTAAGGGGAATTTATGTCATACTGGCAACTTGGATCATTGCATCCTTCGCAATTACCGCATCGATCGAAAAATCAACAAAAACTCTCCTACTCAAGCGAGGGGCACGTGGGAATTTAGGTGGTATCCCATCGAAACTCGCGGTTGCGCTACCCACTCGGGCGCCAATGAGTGCGAATGAGTCGAAAAAGTGAGAGTGCTTGACGACACTGTCGTGCATTTAGTATTTACATTTAAAAACACCATCGCGAAAAAAAAGAAAGAGCTTTACACATACACACGCCCGTGTTGCAAGAGAGCGTTGCACTCGTTGTGCTCCGTTGTATCTCGGGAGGTCATCGTGGAAACGTACTCTGCCGTGCTAAGGAAGAACGCCGTATGAACCTTAAGACGTTGCCTATTCAAAAAATTGTGAATATTATTTTCCAAAATTTTCAGAAAATTTTGTACGTAATTTAATCTAAAATATCTGCAGATTTCGAGGAAAAATATGCATGAATGTTATCAAAAATACATGTTTCATCAAGGGAAATTTGGCAACTCTCAATGGTTCATAGGGCGTTCTTCCGTAGAGCACAGCAGTATTCAGCCGGACACAATTTTTCAGGACGTAGGTTTTGAAGGAAGGAAGAATTTTCTTGTGGATGTTCTTCAGGGTTCATGCGGAAATAGAGTTACGCCCTTACGTTAGAGGAGCGACGGCTTGTCCAAAATCGTCGGGAGAACAATCTCTATGCTCTGATATCAGTAATTCATAGTAGGGTCGCCGGGCGCAATACCGTGATACGTACAATTTTAGTGAGGAAACATGCACCTATACGCACGTATACGCTTTCTTGAACGCGTACACGTTTAGAGACTTTAACGCGGGGTAAGAAAATAGGAAGGTGTATAAAAACATGGTAGCCGGTCGTCACCGGGTAGAAAACACGCCAGAAAATGTCTCCCCTATTCTTTCATTTTTCCTAGCCTCCAATCCCCTCACCCTCCTCACCACCTCTTCTTCGTTTGCCATCCCGAGCATCATGTGATGCAACAGAAATAAAAATATCGGAAAATTCGCGTTATGAAATTTATTGACAGCCCCTTACACAAACTAGTTTTGTTGCCCGCACCAGGGTGGCACGAAAGGTATAAGAAAGAAATGAGAGATTGGAAATTTCACGAGGCTGTGAAATATTTCATATTTTTCAGGGGTCAGAGTATGCAACCCGCACTCAAACACACAGAAATAGAGGATGGTCACGATTTTTACAGTTTGCGAAACGTGAAAAGGAACTAGTATTTTTCCAATATCTTTCATAAATTTCTGAAATTTCATGTAATATTTCGCTTGAAATTTCAAGTTTTTACATTCCAGGAAATTTTGCCTCCCTGGTCTTAGACCGATAGTGATGAATCGAGCGATCGATTCACATGATCGAACTTTCTAGTGTACGCGGTCGGGACGAGCTTGCTCAATGCTCCTGGCGACGATCTGCATTCCCGAGGAGCGGACCCCACCTGGATGGACCCATCCCCTGGGCCGTGCTTGCGACGGAGATTAATTTGGCCGGTCCAGAAATAAGCTTCCACTAAAAATAATGACAAGCACGAATTCGATTTCTGGGAAGCGAGACGCGGCCTCATGAGTTCCCCTGACAACCGAAACGCACTGCGCAAAATCCCCCGTTCTGGACCCGCGATTTTTAATTCTCGCGATTTTATGGATCAGCGCTGATGCCGCCTTGAACTCATCATCTGAGTGGCTCCTCTTATTCGTCGTGGAGTACAGCCGTACTGAGGAAAAACGCCCTATGAGCCTTCAGACATTGCCAAGTTTCCTTCGATAAAAACCCAATTCACTCGGCAAATTGTGAATATTTTTATTTTCAAAATTTTCAGACAATTTTGTACGTAATTTTATCTGCAATATCTGAATTTCTAGGAAACATATGCATGAATATCGTTAAAAATGCATGTTTTTCCAATGGAAATTTGGAAACTCTTGAATGTTCATACCTTAAATTTGGACGTATTTCTGCTAAAGGGAACCAACCATGCACATATAATTTGCGCCCAATTCTTTTAGCATTAATGCGTCAATTTTTAAGACTCTTTATAAGAGAAGCAACTGAACTATTCTGCTTGCTCTGGCAAAAGTATCTAGTAGACCCTTTACATTAGAGTTCTGGTCCAATTTAGCCGCGTAAGTGTACTACACGTGAATTCGTCAATTTTTGAGCCTCTTCCCAAAAGAAGCAACTATTTTGTTTGTGCTAGCAAAGTATGCAATAGACCAATACCACCTACCCATACCTTTCACCGCCAAAAAAATACGCTAGGAGGTTAGGTATCCTCGGTAAAGAGTAACGGCTATTCTTCCAATGTTAAGATGAAAGTAATTTTTTTGGAAATACTCGTTCTGTGCAGAGGTAAGTGTTTATTGCAGTAGTTATTTGTCTTAAATGAGAGTATCGTAGGAAATTTAAGTAAATCAAGCATCCAAATCATAATTAAAGTCAGACTTTCTCACATGGGCCAGCTTCCAGTTAAGTGAAGTTTTGTTTTTCTTTTACGTAATTTTAATGATTTTAAGTCCTTCATTTTCATGCACGCGTTTGAATTTGAAGTTGTGGTGAAACTTTTGCACGTAATTTTCATTACGATAATTCATTCGTTTCAGCCGTCCCCATAAGATGCCATGTATTTTGTTCTTTACCACCGATTCCTAACCTCCTTCTGCGGTGGAAGGTATGGGTAGGTGGTATTGAATAGACCCATTACACTCGAGTTTCGGTCCAATTTGGCCGCGCGGGGTGTATTTTAATTGTTACGCCATTAACTGACGTCCAGGCAGCTTGCCCCGTCAGCGCGGTCGCAAATTATACCGAAACCATTAGATGAGACGGCAGATTCAACGCGAGGTGCATACGAACATCGCCGAAACGTGGCAGCGTGCTTTTCTCTGGAAAATCGTGATTGGGTCCGTGTGTCCAGTCGCGGCAGACAAAGTGGTCCCCCGCCCGCTCACCTGTCACCTGTCTCATCCTCGTGCGCTCGGAATCACGCCATCGATTAATCGAAAATTAAAAGCCAATCAATGAAAAGAACTTCGCAAAATTCCCGGAGCCGGGTTAACGACCCACGAGCTGAGCCACTAGAAACTTTGCGACGATAGACCGTTGGGGCCGTCCACAAAAATTACGTAAGGCATTTTTTCCGATTTTTAGACCCCCCTCCCCCCGCAAGGCACTCGTAAGGCTAGCCTGGACCCCCCTCAATAATTATGTAAGGCTGGCCAAACCCCTTTTCTATCATTTCAATGCATAATTTAATGAAAAAATGGTTGAAACAAATCGGTACTGTTTTAAACATTACTAATCGCTGGTAGGAGATCATAAGGAATAACAGTTGTATTAAAAAAATAACCAGTTTTTAAATTCAAAAAGTTCAGAAAAAATTACATTTTAACAAAAAAACATTGAACGTCTAAAAAAACGAAATTTGGACTAGTCAGTCTTTAGAATAACGAAATTTGGAAAAAATCAAAACTAAAAAAATAAAATTTTGACAAACGAATACGACTTACGTGAGGCAGCGCTTGACCCCCCCCCTCCCCCCCAAGTGCCTCACGTAATTTGTGAACGGCCCCATTGGACAAGTTAAGAACTGAAGCTACATAGCGTTAAGTTTCCTCGTCAGAATTCACATAGCACACGGTAGGAACAATGAGCGAATCCGAATTCAAGTCTAAGCCATTGGAAAAAGAATCTCTTGGATCTAAAGTCCGGGCTTTTGAAAAATTTGACAAGAAAAAATACTCTTCATTCAATCGAATTTTTTCTTGAATCGATAGGAAATGCGCTCAAATTGAGAGTCTTGGCTCTCAATTCGAGTAGGAATCCGATTGAATATAGATTATTTTTTCTTGCGTGTAAAATATTTTATGAGTCTTGGACTCGAGAGACTTCATTCTAGTGAGGGTCTTGCAGGACAAGGCGCATTTAAGTGCAGTTTTGGAGAAACAAATTGAGATACTAGTGATTTCAATTGAAACTAGTCTTAAAATATATATTCGGTGAAAAATTCATTATTGAAATCAAAATTTTAGGCATTAAATGTCAATTTGAACTTTCTTTCCGCCATGAAGCTTCATTACTTTTGAGACTTTTACACGCGTATTTCTCGAAATAGCAACAACTGCACTTATGCGACTTGTCTTCCGAGCTCCTCCGGTGAGAAAGTAGTGTCCTCTATATTCGAATAACCTGTAAAGGATGCTATTAAGATAAACAAACAGATATCTTAGTTTTAGTTTTACCGAAAGAGGGAAGAACGTTTACGGAGACTAATCAAGACAAACACAGGTTACACGCGTTATCATCTCTCGCCACGCGCGAGCTAGTATCATTAAGTAGTAAAAATACAACCACCTTCATTCACGAGCGCCATACGTCCCATACAATGACTTAATTAAAATAATTTGCCATCCGTCCCATTACTAATTGAATTGCTTTCGCGCCGGTGAGAATCACCGGTCGTAATTATAGACCATATCTTCGGAAATAATTTCGAACACCGTTCCAGAATTTGTACGAGGCGATTGACGATGAGAGGTGCGACCTTGGACGGAAATTAGTGGATCAACGTTCACCCGGACGCATTTAAATGAAAAGGAACTATATACATTCTGACATGAGCTCTGAGATCCATAAGATTACATGCGTTACGGAGCTCATGTCGCATTGCATATAGTTTCTTTTGATGCATTCATCTTATACTCCGTGCTGCACGTGCACGTGGCTAAGTTCAGCGAGGATATCGATGCGCCATCGTAGATTAAACCTAACCTACCTTTTATTTCTAAAATTTGGCTACTACATCAATAGAAACCAATTTAAATTTGAAAGGTTCTCTTGACTGGATGCCTCCCATACTATACATACTTAGGTAACAGTCATTTCTTTACTTTCAATAGAAACCTATGGCCATACCAGAAGATAATAAAGGATATCAGAGGGTTTAGGTAGTCCCGTACTCCATGTCCCCATTCCCTTCCCCCCTAAATCCCCCCAAAATCCATTTTTTAGCCTCTTTTGAAGCTTTGATACGATTCATCTTATATATCATGTCTTCCCAGAAGAAATTCAACTGATGACAGAATTCACCTACTTAAAACAATTTTCTTTCGAGAGGAAAAAATTGAAAGTCATCGGACTGCATTTTGATTTTCCGACGAAAAATTGAATTTTTCGATTTTTCCAGAATTTTAGGGATTTTGAAGAACTTGGACCGATACTCTTATGATTTTTAAACATTGTTGGTAGTATACCCAAGTGCCTCTCGAAAAAACTTCCAGGTCGTTGGTCCAGATGCTTCCCAATTTCCAATCTTTCACACGTCTCTTTCTCCTCATACTATTTTATCTCTGCTCACCTCTTCTCTTCGCTCCTAGCTCGCGGGAGTGTCTGAACCTTCCCTCTCCTGTCGAGGACCTTTGTTTGCTCTTCGAGAGGTTAGGCTGCCCCTCACTCCGCTCTCGACGCCGAAGAATTAAAAGCTACTAGTCGTTATTGACACACGGCTACCACACAGGTGTTCTCCGAGTTTGTACACAAACAAACACAATTAGGCGACGAAGCAGACGACACATGAAAAAATAATGTTAATATGCGTAAGCCCCAACCTTGGACGATCAATAGGACGCCGATGTTTCGCAAAAACGACCCAAATATATTCTCGCATGAGCCTCGCTCTACATGCGAGTGCATGATTCCGGGGGCTCATGAATAGCTTCTTCGACGCGAAAATTAATCCAATAGATTCCGTCGAGTCATCTTCGTCCCAGCTCACTGATCAAAGATTGAGGCTTTGGCTCCCGAGCGAAAAGTTCTTGATCTCGGGATGGCGACGTTGCCGCTTTGAGCAAGGAATCAGCGGGATTTCTATGTTATTATTCGGTGAAATGGAGATTTTTTTCGTCGGGAAAGCGACAGTGTCCGGTCTGACACCGAGGGGTATTGCGCAACACGCGGTGCGCGAATTTTTCACACGCATTCGCAGATTTCCGCCCCGCCGTGAGGTCAAGGTGGGCCAGAAGGCAAAACTTTCTTCGCATTTAGTGTGTCATGAATCTAGTCTCCCATCGTCCTCTTCTCTGAGATTGAGTGTTTTTCATTGTTCATGCTTCTCGATTCATATATCTGTTGTGGACAGTTAGGACAGTTAGGAATAGACCATCAAATATGGTCAGAAATGAAGCATTGACTGATTGGAGTCGTGCTAAGGAAAAACACCATTTAAGCCCTTGAGCGTTGCAAGATTTCCCTTGATAAAATACCAATTTTTAGAGAAATTTGTGAATACTTTTTTCAAAATTTTCAGAGGATTTTATTCAAAATTTAATCTGAAGTATCTGAAAATTTCAAGTAAAAATACTCAAAAATGTCCTCCAAAATAAATAATTTGTCATTAGTAATCTGGCGACCCTAGAATGTTTACACGGTTTTTTTCCTTAGTATGGCAGAATATGAATTTATCGTTCTCAAAATGGACTTAAGTGCCAAAAATAAAAATTTGAGAAAAATAGTACAAATTATTTACATCGATTTGTTATAAATCTCAGAGCTCTAAGATGCTAAAACATTTGAATAATTTAAACATTATAAATCTAAGAATACGAATTAAAACGATTGGATTAATAAGGAGTCTACTGTTTTTCTAGCACTTATATGTGGGGCTTAGGTTTTACTCAGAATGACCGATTACATGTTTTCTGATGTTAAATTACACGAGCAATGCGGTAGATGAATTGCATTTTTTCCACTCTTAACTCTTAAGCGAGGAATCGCCGTTTTCCGTTTAGTTTTAGTCAATTCAAACCGCATGACAAAGCGTATAGTATCATGGGAAATTGAAGGCGCTCAAAACTGAGATCTTGTTTATGAGGTTTCTCAACGATGACACTTCCGTTAACCGCAATACTTATTGCTGCAAATTTATTGACACTATTTCGAATTCCACAACAGGTCTCAAGTGCTGAAAAAGAAATTCTTCACGTCCGATTCATTTAATCGAGACTTTTCACTGACTTAAGTAACTTCTTTTAACTAGTTGTAAGCTCAAACGGTATAGATACTTACACCGCTTGTAAGTGGACGTCTAATTTGTTTCTTGCGGTGCGACATATAGAAGGAGAGGGAGCGGGGAACGAAAGTTCATAAACGGAAGAGATGCCTTATGACATGAGATAATCTTGTTTTCACCATACGGTACTTATTGTAAAAAAGTATCACGAAAAAAATTATGAGCATATTCTATTGACCCTTTGGGTCTGCAGAGAGGAAACGCCAATGCATTCGCAAAATTGAAAGCATATATTATTTCTTCGGCTACATTTAAATCGTTGAAAACAGAAAATCGAGTTCAGAATCAGAAACACTTAATCTGCATTCCACTGTTACTTACACAGTTGCCGAATTGTCGGGCTGGTTTCGCTTTCACTGCAATAAAATTAGTGCAAAATACGCCTTTTAAAAACGGGGACAAAATAGAATGGATGCATTTATGCTTAAACGAAGTATGTGTATAGGGTTTGCGTAAGCAACATAGTTCCTTTCAGCATAAATACGTTCAAGTAGGATATTAACCCTCTCATTAGAGGAATTTGTTTTACATTATTTGGCGGGAAATAGTTACATTCGATACGGAAATTGACCTTTGTATGAAAAGCAAATTTTTATTCGAGGAAGAATTCTGCTTTCATTTCTCTGAATTTCCCAATTTTTGAAAAATTGTCTCCTGAAATATCTCATTTTCTGATGTGGGTCGTTTTCGAACTGAGAGATTCAATTGACACATAATTGCAACAAAGTCGCACAATCTCAGCGGCGCACGGTGGATTGAGTCGATGGGAGAGGTCGGACATGATTTAAAAATTTTAAAAGCGTAAATCTTCATCAATATGTTTTAAAAGTGGTTTCATTGGTTTTCTCGTAAAATTTTTTGTAAAAAGCACTCCGTAAAATTAAAATTGTGATGAGATAAACGTAAAATTTTACAATTTTTGTCAAACATTTCAAGTCCGACTTCTTGCATTGGCTCGATCTACTGTGCGGCGTTGCATGGCACAGACGGTCTTGTAGCTCAAAATGCCTCAATTTCAATGTTTCACGCACGAGAAAACAAGGGTCCTGCGACCGATCCGGCAACGTGGAAAGGTCATAATTCGCGACGGTGGCGCTTCTTTTTTTCGGCGGAGCGGGCTTCCGTGTGACTACTGCTGCTCGGGGCGTTGCATAACACCCGCGCGGTGCTCGCGGTTCCAAGTTGCTCCCTCCGGGCGTCGAGCGCGGGACCTCCGAACTTTGAGCTTGCACCGCGACGCGCGCCGCAACCGCAGCTCCGTCGCCAAGGCCAGCGAGTCGGCTCGAACTTGAACTTGGAGTCGACTCCGCTCCACTCCGCGGCGCACGGTGGAAAGAGCCGTTCCGGGAAGTCGGACATAATGCTGAAACTTTGAAAGCTCAATTTTGGGCCGTATCCACAATGCTACCATGCTACGGAAAAACGCCGTATAAAAATTCGAGAGTTGCCATATTTCCCTCACTAAAATGTTCATTTTTAAGGAAATTTATGATTATTTTTTCCTGAAATTTTCAGGAACTTTGGGTGAAATTGCGGAAAAAATTGTCTGAAAAATTTGAGGATAAATATTCATGAGTTTACTGGGAAAGCCGTGTTTCATCTGAGGAAATTTGGCAATGCTTAAAGGCTCGTATGGCGTTTTTCCTAGGCACGGCAAAATAATGGCGTGACGTGCTTGCTTTGCGATATACTGAATGATCTGTCATTTAAATCTATAGGAAAGGATCGATAAGCACGGTGTTCGCAAGAAACACCTTGATAATCGATTCTTAACAGTAGCTTCAAATGGGAGAAAATCGATTCGATCATTCACGCTTCGCCGCTCATCCACAATCGTTCCTTATTCCTTAGGAGTCCCTAATTTATTACATTGTGATGCTGATTTTATAATGCTGAATTTTACTCGAGGTTGGTAAAAATGGTCCTTTTTATGATGGTATGTTATGAATCTCCTGGAACCTTCCTTAATCACAACGTAAACCACATGAGGCTTCCTGAGCTTTTTGAGAAGCGACTATGAATACGAAGAAAACTCTTCGTCAATTTGGAACGTAGAAGTTTTAAAGTTGTTCCATTGGTTTTCTCATTATACATCCTTTAAAAAATATACTTTGACTTGTATATAATAACGAAATAAAAATCAGAATTTGTAGTTGGAATCGGAAAAATGTATGTCCAACGTTTACCAATTACTCGCTCCACTGTGCGGCGACCTAAGTGGAAGAGCCACTCCGCCAAAGTAAGGAAGAACACGGTATGAGCTCACATACGTTACCGGATTCTTTTTGATAGAATACGAATTTTCGGACAAATTCTGGAATGTTTTTCTTCCGTTCATTCACAGAACTTAATTTACAGTATAACCTTAAGTATCTAAAAGTTGTAAAGGAATCTATTCATGTATTTCTCCAAAAATTAAAATTTTATTCGGGTTATTTGGCGACGTCCAAATATTTATACGATGTTATTACTTCAATACTGTCGTGCTTAGGAAAAACGCCGAATGAACCTTCAAAAATTGCCAAATTCCCTTCGATGAAATGCGCAAATTCATTGGGGAAGCTGTGATTATTATTTATCCAATTTTTCAGACAATTTTGTTTGTAGTTAAATCTAAAATGTCTAAATATTTCAAAGAAAAATATTCATAACTTTCTTTATAAATACTTGTTTTATCCAGAGAAATTTGGCTACTCTAGAATGTTCATACGGCGTTCTTCCACAGTAGGGCAGAATAAGGCGGGGGTTGGCTCCCAAGAGCCAAGAAAAATTGGACATCGCGAAATGGCAGAACATTACAATTGAAAAAGTCAAGGCCACGTTTTTCGAGGAAAAATTGTAAATTTTTTGCCTGTGAGCAAAGGCGCGCAAATCACATGGTTTGAGATTTGGACCACGAGAGAGAACAGCCGAAGACAGGGCGAAACAAGTTTAAACTCGTTTTAAGGAACACTCGTGGGACCTTTTAAGCTATTTAAGGCTGATTCTCAACGACGAAAAGCTCGAATTTATTAGTCAGAAATTTTCAGACGAACGGACCCTGGTGGTGACTCTGAAAGGCTGCACAATAACAACTGAAGGTTTAAAAAAAGCCTTTTGTTTCACCATGTCTTTAATTGTTCCCTTAGTCTTACTTCAGTCGAAAGATTCAACTTGTCCCGACTGGAAGCTGGGAATTATTAGGCAGTGGTGCAAGATGTTCACTTGATGCCAAAAATGAAAAAGAGCTTTTTCTCTTTCACACGGACTTCTTTTTTCGCAGAGTAGAGAGGTTGGATGGGGCGAAACGCGTGATACAATTATTTCAGCTTCCAGATACGTAAAATTGCCTATCCATGAAATGAAGGAGAACGTGAACTCTTTCCGGCTGACGCAGAGACTTTAACGCATGAGTAGAAAAGTTGGATGGGAGGAAACGCGTGATACAACTATTTCGACTTCCAGGTACGTAAAATTGCATATCCACGAAATGAAGGGGAACGTGAATTCTTTCCGACTGACTTAGAAACTTTGACGCATGAGTAGAAAAGTTGGATGGGGCAAAAATCACGGACACGTGAAAGCGTTGAATTTTTAGAAAATTACTGCAAATGCGCTATATTTTGGGAAAGATTAGAACAAAGGAGCCATTTCAAAATATCTGAGCTCAATTCCTGGTTGCTCGAAACCTAGGCCGAAGAACTTTCTGCCCCCCCCCCCCCCGGTCCAGACATTGCGCAAATAAATCGTAAAATGTTCCAAAGAAAAATCAATTTCAAGATATTTGGAGCGTCCTTCCCATCCAACGATCAATCGGGCTGGACAGGTAATTTTCTTGAATGCGTTCTCCGACATGAAAAAATTCATGGACAGAAAGTCTTCTTCACCTGTGAATCCTGGAAATCTTCACCTGTAGAAAACAAGTGCTGAACTCGAAACACCCCGTAGATGTGTAGATACGGGGCTCACGTTAGAACTAATATATTTATTGCAGTAACCGCGCACGGACATATACAGCTGCATGTTTTTTTTTTATCTTAAAAGCTGTCCAATTGGTCGACGATGCGATGTCACTCACCGACTCCACCGCGCCGGGCAAGAAGTGCGTACCTACAACATAAACCCTATTGTCATACGTCTTTTTTGCCGTGCAGAGTTAGCTGGAAGGGACGGGAACTCCCATCCTCGAGAGTAAATACATCAGGATTCCAGTGATAACCACCGGACCGCGACAAGACGCCGACGAAACCGGTTTCCGAGCCTCGCGGAGGCCGATCCGGCAGCTTGGCAACAATGGCTTTCCTCCATTTAAACCTGTATTGAATAATCGATTCTTCTTGGAGCACCTGGCCCCTCCGAGAATCGATACTTTCCCATAGGTTTAAATGGCGAGAAAACAATGTTGTCAACTTGCAGGATACTGCAAAGCCACTCGGAAATTCTTAATCCCACACACGGTCCCGGCGACTCCAAAACTTTGCGAGTGATTTGTGCATTTGCATGTCCTGCGGGCTGATTATTGAACTTTTAGACAAAGCAATAGACATAGAGCATAAAAAGAGAATGTGGCGATCCTATTCGTTGAATCAGGCGGTTTATGCAGATTAAGGGGGAAAATGATGGACTAACTAACAGCAACCCACGATAGACCCTATAGGTATGGTCTAATGGTCCATAATTTTCCCTCTAAGGGTTTACAATCACCCCTTTACAGGATCACTCCATTGTTCCGTCGTCATCTTCTTTGTCCATAATCGGGCTGCTATTAAGTTCACAAACACTCAAAATTAAGTTATTAAGTTAGCGTGTTCAAAGGAGGACGCTTTTCAAAGAGGTTGCGCCGGAGGCACTGATGCAACTCTACTAATTGGGAGATTCCAAATTAGGGATTTCATTTTCATTGAAAGATGAAACGATGAACTTACGAACAACCCATGGATACGTTGTAGAAGTTGAGAGAGATAGACTGATAACGTACCTGAAACAGAAGGAAGGAAAATAATTAAAAAATGCTTCAATTCTATGCAAAAATCACAAACATTAAATTATGTTTGATTGTGACCATTAAGTCTAAATCAAAATCCAGTAAAATCAACAATTTTCCCAACAGTTACTGATAACAAAGTAAGACAAATTTCGTTGACAGTGATTTGATGATAATTAAACCTTATGACTCAAGAACATATTCTCAAAAGTACTGTACTAAACTCTGTCAAATATGAGCATTTTCAAAGATTTATCACAAAATCAGGAGATTTCCATATCCGTTGGACTTGATCGGTATTTCATCGTCCGTGATGGGGACATTTGACAACATACATAGCGTGATAGTCTCTCTTTAGCCTTCTATTTACGTGAACTAAAAATGAAAGTGTCATGAGATACGATTACTTCGTGATAAATTAATTCCAATCAAGGTTGACGGATAGAGGTGCGCCCCCCTCCTTCCCTCGCATTAAATTAATACACGCGACAAAGATCGAATGTAACCTAATTAGCCGTATCATTGTAAGAAGTTAAATCTGGGGTAGCCGATACGTTGGAATCTCAAATTGGACAATTTTAAACGAGGCAGTAGAGATACAATTTCCAAAAACGACCTGAACAGACAGGAGCTACTCGCATTATGTGGAGATGTCTCCATAAAAAAATCGGCGTCAGCTCTCAATTAGTTTCCTAACAATAGATCAGTCAACAGGGAAATTAAAAATCGCACGAGGCAGGGAGATAATGTTATTTTTAAGGAAGGATACTTTCACAAGATATCATGATATCGAGTTCCTTATTCTTGATATTCGTGAATATATTTAGCGACAGGATGATAGAATACTTTTGGGTCCACACTAATTTTCAGGAGAGATCAAAGTCAAAAAATACCACAAATTAGAATTAGAACTCTAATGAGTTTTAGGGCAAAACTCAACATATTTAACATGCATGCACATTATGGTGAAAATGCAATTTACAGATTTAAATAGAACTGTCACCTCATGAGGAACGTTGTGAAAACTGACAGAAATAGATACCTTAACTACTGCCTATCAGACTAAAATTGTGCAACAAGGACAATCTAAACAAAATTGCAAAATCCTTCCGTCTTTCGGACGTTTAAAACCTTTATCTGAACTATAATAAAGTACTAAAGTTTTAGTGATGAAACAAAAATAATTAATTATGCAGGTTTATCGGCGGACAAAATCCTCTACAGCCTGCAGTATCGATTTTTGAAATTTACTGAATCCGTCGTTGTCCCGAGTAGTTCCTGAACTAAAATGATAGGTTTGGCGGCTGCTGAATTAATACACTGCCGAAAAAAACCACATTAGATCTAGAGTCCAGACTCTTGAAAACATTGACAAGAAAATATACTCTTGATTCAATTGGATTTTTGCTTAAATCAAAACGAAATCCGCCTAAATTAAGAGGCTTGGTTCTTGATTTAAGCTAGATTCTAATTGAATCAAGAGTACTCTTTCTTGTCGATGTTTTTAAGAGTCTGAACTCTAGATCCAATGTGTTTTTTTTTCCAGTGTATGATCCCCCTCTCGTTTTCCCACAACGTTATTTTAAAAGTCATGCTGTAAATTTACAATGTAATTTTGCCCTTTTTTACATTTTTATTGCTTCTTGCTTCACAAGTCAAGTGGTGGCAAGGCGTGAATAATCGATTATCGATGTTTTCTCACTTAAGCTGTGGTTAAGAATCGATTATTCAGGTATTCGTTGCAAACACCCTGTCTATCGATCCTTTTCTTTAAGTGTGAATGGCAGATCTATCGATGTATCGCAAAGCACGACACGCCACCGTAGTCAAGGCGCCTCTTTGGTATCAATCGATCGTATGGATTTCACAAACCGCAGACAGTTTTCCTATTCTTCCTTAGAGAAATATTCGCCTTACTCCATCCATTTTCTTGGAACACCGGGAGTGAATGAGTGATGAGTGGTCGACACCAGCTTCAATTTATGAAACGATCAAAAGGAATTATCGTTTACGATACTCCTTACGTAACCGCTCACCTCCAAGTATATAACTTATCGAACAGATGTGTGAAAACAAATCCATTGATTTACACTATGTCCACAAAGTGGCGAAGTTGGCAACCCTCCGTTTTGTCCAGTTAAATGTATGTTAAATAATCGATGTTCATCGAGGTGGACTAGGTATCGAGGCGCCTCGCCTAGAATCGATTATTCAGGGTAAATGTAAACTATTTGCGATCCTCGCAACTTGACGATACTGTTCAGTGGCGAGGCGTGAATGGTCGATTTTCGATATTTCCTCTTTTGAAGCTGTGGTAAAGAATCGATTATCAAGGTATTTGTTGCGAATACCCTGTTTATCGATCCTTTTTTCAATCGCAGATCAATCGATACATCGCAAAGCACACCACGCCACCGGTGCTGTATTGCATCTATGTAAATGTAAGTAAAGCAATCGAAATATATCGTAGTGGGCTGCCTCAGCTAGAATCGGATTTATACAAAGAACTTATACCAGCGGCAATTTTTGCAAGTTGGACACTCTCATTTAAATGTACGTTGAACAATCGATATTAATTGAGATGGACTGCCACGCCTAGCATGGATCATTTACAGTAAATATAATCAAGTTGCGATTCTCACAAGCTGACAAGACTGTTTTTCATAAATTTAAATGTATGTTAAACAATCGATATTTATCGAGATAAAATGTCTGACCTAGGATCGATTACAGCGACAAAGTGCGAAAAAAGCGAATTGAAATGTAATTAATTAACGGGGTATCATTTGAGATAATTTCCAGCCGGGAGATCAGAGACAGCACGATTACTCGAAACATAAAACATTTATCGGCTATCCCATCATTAAAGTCACGAATATCATGTATCTGAGCTTTTGTGAAAGAGATTTGCTGGGTGTTCTGCGGAGACTTATTGTTCGTGGAAGTGAATGATTCTTTCAAGGATGGTCGGACGCAGAAACCATTTTCCTAGTTCAGTCCACACGACTTCATGTGGACTACGCGTAAACTCTGACACTTAGACTTCGCCACCTTGATCCAAAAAAGGCTAAGGCTACCCTCGCTCACTTATGACGTGGCGCGTCTATTGTTTAGTCAAGAATGACGGCCAAAACTCAAAATTCCACGTTTACTTTGACAAGTGTCCGATTCATCTGAAACAAAGTGATACACTATTGTTTTGCGATTTTTAGGAAAGGAACAAAATAAAAGCATCAGAACATTGCGTAAGAAAAGAATAAAAAGAATCGCCGCATGAGAAAAAACAAATTTTGGTTTCCCATTATTCACTAACGTTGTCTTCTTATTTAAGTGTAAAACCACCCTGCCCTACAGTAAGAACAAATTTTCCTAATTTTTTTTCAAAAAAGAGGCTTGCGCAACACGCAAATTTTTTTATAGAGTAGCGGTTCTTTGCGGCGTGGCATCTATGTTCCGAAATGTGACTAATTTTTCAGATCAGCTATGAATAAAAAATACGTCGAAGGGAACGAAGACGAATAAAAAGAAGTGTAAAAAGAAGAAGGAGTAAGAAACTCTCAAAAACGAGCACAGAAAAAATAGACGGTGCTGACGGAAGGACCTTCTGTTCACACGGCTCCTGCAGTTTTTTTGTTACACTTACAGAATTTTTCTGTTGTGAGAACAGAACTTCGGTCGTGGGAACAGAGTACTCTGTCCTCATAACGGAAGCTTCTGTAACTGTTACAAAAGAAGTGCAGGAGCCCTGTGAAGAGAACTATTTTTTTCAGTGAGGGGTAAATTTCCATTCCGTATCTTGCATTTCCTCAGGGAAACTGTTGTTATTTAAAATAAATTTAAAGATGGATGCGATGAAATAAAAGCGAAAATAAAGAGCCGGTATCTCGAAAGGTTACATTTAAAAGGGTGCTGTCAGGAACTGGATTGATGCTGCGCGATGTCGAGGATGAGCAAATCTGCGTGCGCCGAGAGCGGGCATAAATCACAATCACAATACGGGGACGAGGATAATTATTATTGTTGTTGTTTTGAACCCGTTAGAGCATCAAGAAAATGATGCGCCGCACACTGGAGCGAGTCGATAGGAGACGTCGGACAAAATTTGGAAACTTTAAACGCTTATAACTTCGTTTATACAAAACTTTGAGGTTCTAAAAATGGCTCCATTGGTTTCCTCGTAAAGTTTTCTACTCAGAGCACCCATAGAAATTTAAAACGTGACGAAATAAACGTCAAAATTTGCAATTTTAGTCAAAAATGTTATGTCCGACCTCTTTGATTGACTCGGTCCACAGTGCGGCGCCGGAGTAGGGTGCGCGCTCTGAGGTTGAGGCTCGCAAAACGCGGAACCGCGAACAATAAAGTAATCAAAGCGAGGACTGGATTTAAATGCCAATTCGGAAATTATATTCATCTGACGCAACGGAACGATATTTGTATCCTCCTCAAACCGCAAAATTGATATTTGATTATTTTTATCTGTGTCTCTGCGTACGAGAGACGCACTAACGCGTGTTTTTTTTTTATGAATGGCAGCGGTGAAACGACTCGCGCAAGAAGACTTATCGTTAACGTAGCGTCGACCAATTGACACAAATCGCTTTCGTGGCCGGTTCATTATGTTGGAAAAACAAGCAACAAATAAAAAATAAGTGTGAGGAGCGTGTAAAAATATAATAAAGCTTTGATATTTTTTTAGTGGGTACAGGTAAATTAATGCTGATACTTTATAAAATCACCAACTAAAGAGAGACGTATGAGTATTTGAGTGTTGCTACATTCCACTTCCTTTCGATATTTTTTTTGTAAAAAAAAACACACATACTCAAAAAGCTCACGGCTAATTTTACTTGAAAAAATTGATAAAGAAGCTGTACAATTTTCGGTAGACTTTTCCAATTTTTTTTTTTTTTTTTTTTTTTTTTTTTTTAATTTAAAAAAAAAACATATTTTATTTAAAAATATTGTGTATGTGAGTACTGCAAAAACTTTGTGCCTCATCTCGATCCACAAAAATTTAATTTTCAAAAATATTTAGAAACTAAGTGGTAATAGATAATACAGGTTATATAAATTAGACCGAGAATTTTGAAATCATCTGTGTTTTACTGTAAGAAAATTAGAACTGAAAATCTTGGATATGAAAAATTTAAAAATAATATTCAAACATGTTTTTTGTGTTTAAAAAAAAATTCAATTTCAGCAGCAAAACTTGAGTATTTGCATGACGTGTTTCATGGCACATCAGCGTAATAGACTTATTTCTAATGGTAGACTATCCTTGATAGCAATGATAATACGAGAAAAAGTCGGCCAGTAAACGCCCAAATGCACCCTTGTAAAGATAAGGAAGAACTAAAGGTTTATAATGATGTGAGTCTTTCGGTATAAATCTACATAACATTAGTTCGTACGACAATAAAAACATGAGAATACTGCCTTACAAAAGCTTCCCAATACTACTCTACATGTTGTGATTTGTGAAACCCGTGCAGGCAAAGGGAATCAATGAACGGTTAAGAGAGTTAATTTGAATGCGACTCTGTTGTTTACGGAGCTGAATCAATCCAAAATTGTGCTACCTCCAGGACGTTTCAGAATCATCAATTACACGCACTTGTGACCTATATTAGGAAAAAATTAAATGGGACTTCTCAACTGCGTAGTAAGACCTGTCACTGAAATAATTTCAATGACCGAATTCCAACAAAAGCGTAAAGAAAACTAGACCCGATTAACTTCATTCCAGATGGATTCCTCAATTAAATTTTTGCAAATTTTACACGAACAACTTTCATTTGCACAATCCATCATCATTGCATTACCATCCAAACAATGTGTAATGATGAAAAGAACACATACTCACAACGTATCTCGTCGAATAATCCTGGGAAAGCATGTTGGTATGCCGCATAATTTGATAAAATACCCATATGCACTCAATTATCATCCGAAGGTTGCCTTAAATCTTCACGTCTTCACCTGTAGAAAGGGTCACTGTCCAGATCCAGAAACTTTCCATGAAGTTTTCCGCGAAAAGCCTCTGTTTTTTCTGCTTCATTTTGAGGAGAGCTTGCCAAATAATGTTCGAGTGTTTAAGCGTCATTTAGGATTCTGAGAAGTTGATGGCTCATTAGTGGCGTCAAATTGTCTGACAAGAAGCACAAGGTATGAGTTTCCTTGTTTGAACTCCAGAGTAACCTCTAAGTTAATGAACGAATGTGTGTATATTGGCTAGGATAAAGAGCATCTTTATGACATGTGTCATCGTAATAGTGCGAAAAAAGGTATTCATAGAGGCATTTTTGAAGGTTTGCATGATTTAATGCCTTTTACGATGTGTCATCAACTTGAATTCGTTAGTTCACTCATTAAAATGGAAAAAAAATCTGAGACATGTTTTGATAACTTCATCGAAAAAAGAAAATTAGCCGTTCAGCCATTTAAATGTCATATGATCTTCTCGATGTATATCTCTGGTTGCTGTTTTTCTTCTTATTTTTCCTTTTTTGCAAGAGAAGCATTTATCAATGACAACATTGAAAATCTTACTTTACTCTTTGCAAAAAATATCTGAAGATTGGATTTATTCTGATGATTCATCGGCAGTTGAAAAAGTACGAGTTACAAGCATGTGTATTCCTTGCTTTGAACTTCTCGTTGAAGGAATTTTCTATCAGGTTCGCTCTCCTTACTGCACTCGAGACATTGTTGGATAATATGACTTTTCCTGCATCAAATATAATTAGATTCTGGTCTCAAATAGACAATAAGATGAGTAAGGAGATGAACTACATCTATATGCATTAAGAAACCACATTTTAGAGAAATAAACTCTCTTTAAGCATGTCTTGAATTCTTTAGCATTACTGAAATATCTCGATTCTGTCAAAATCCCAAAAATTAAATGCAAAAGCCCAATTGCTGACAATTGAAATTCATGGGCAAAGCTATGGAAAAAGGAGACAAAGGGAAAACTGAACGAAAAATCAGGTCTGTAATAGATGAATTAACAGTAACCTGGACCCTAAGGTAAGTTCATCATTTTCCCCTTGTTCTATGAAAAACCAAGTTTCAACCGATAGGATCGCTCCATCTTCCCTTTGTATTTTTTGTCTATAGCTTTGTCTATCAATTAAAATAATCAGCCCGCTATCTGGCGAAATCAGATATTAAATTAAGCAACTTGATAGGTGGATAGGTGGAATCAACCATCACAGTATGAGAGAACACTAATTTGTCACATCAAGAAAAGAGTTTCTCATTCCGCCTTCAATTACTCGAATAGGCAATCAGCGCTCCAAGAAGTTAAAATAGTTGCTGTCAGCCCCTTACTTTGAGATGTTCGATTTTTCTTGACTAAAGTCTGCTCACAATCAGTTGGCAATGTCTCTCGAGTGCAGCAGCGGGCTGATTAATGACACTTATAGATAAAGCGATCGACAAAGACGACGGCGGGAAAATGTAGCGATCCTATTGGTGGTTCACTGGAGAAGGAAAAAAAAAAAAAAAAAAAAAAAAAAAAAAAAAAAAAAAAAAAAACACACATTGGATCTAGAGTCCAGACTCTTGAAAACATTGACAAGAAAAAGGACTCTCGATTCAATCAGATTTTAGCTTAAATCAAAAGGAAATCTGCTCAAATTAAGAGGCTTGGTTCTTGATTTAAGCTTAAAACTGATTGAATCAAGAGTATTTTTTCTTGTCGATGTTTTTAAGAGTCTGGACTCTAGATCCAATTTGCTTTTTTCCAGTGTTGGATATAGGAGGTGAGTAATAGACTTACTAAGAACCCACAACGAGAGACTCCATAGTTAGTCCATTATTTTCCCCCTTAGCCTGTAACGACCAATAGGCTCGCTCCTTCTTCCCTTAGTCCTATTTCCCATAACTTTGTCTATAAATTCCAATAATCAGCTAATCAGCCCGCTGGTCGATCGACGGTCCATCCGGGTGGAAAGTAGCGTCCGCCAGAGCGCAGTCGGCTCCACGACCGTTCGGAGACAAAATCGCGTAACCCGCCAGGGTAACACGGGGCTGATATACGGTTTTCGCCGGGGACGGCCGACTACGCGGCTCCAGCGCAAGTGTTTATTTACATCTTTAATGGCCTCCTATTATACTACTCCACATTCTACACTGGTACGCGCGATCCATGCGCGACATACCTAATGCGCATTTGCTGTTCTTCCCCCCTTCTTTTTTTTTACCCCTCCCCGTTCTACTTCATCATTTCCAGTCGCCGAAGCGAGCTTGCCGCCAGAACTTGAAATTCGACGAGCTTTCACCGTGGGAAATTGAGGACTTTCCTCCAATCGGCGCCACTGTTTGACCTCCATTGTTGCCACATTTCGTCAGGAAAAGAATATGACCGTCTACGCTGTCGTACAAAGGAAAAACGCCGTATGAACATTCGCATGCAACCAATTCATCGCTTGGCTGACATAAGGGCGTAACTACACATTGAGATGAGCCCGGAAAAGCATTGAATTGTGTGGAAAACAAGGCTTATTGTAGGGTGTAGTTACGCCCTTATGCGAGGTAGGCGACGAAGTGGACTTCATTTTGCAATGGGGAACTATGGTTTCTGGCTCATCTTAGAAACAACGCATGCACACTTAGTTTCCCTACAGATACGTGCTTTTACGGACGAGCTATACAAAATGTTTACTAATTGCAAAAAGTAGTCCGGATATCTCCTCATGAAATACTTACTTCCGAGAAAAGTTTTGCAGATGTTTCCTTGCAATTTTCAGATAGTTTAGATTTAATTGCCAATAAATTTTCCCGGAAAATTGAATGAATTATTTTCGCAAGGTTCCTAGAAAATGCGCATTTTATCGACAGAAATTTGGCACCGGGCGAAGGCTTATTTGGCGTTTTTCCTTGCCACGATAGTAAAAGAAAGGGATCTCAGCCCATCAACACTTAAAATTCTGGAGAAAACGTTTTGCCTATCGTTATTTTAACTTTCCCGGATTACGGGAAATAGTGATTCTCTCTCTGATTGGACACATATCATAACACAAAATTTTCGGTACCATTTGACAGTAGATTCGTATACAGCTGCGGAATAAGTAAATTGATCAGGGTCATTGGACTACTGAAATAAATAAAAAAAATTGTTCTAATTAGTGCTTAAAACGGATCAAGAGGCTTATGCAAATCCTCAGATTCCAATTTTTTTGCTGATGAATTGCACGAACGGCAAAAAGGCATTCAGAGTACGGCTGGAACTGATTGCAATGATCTTCCTCCTCTTAATGAGGCATGTTGTGGGGATTATAATTCCAAATCCATCAATCATGATATACTATGTGTGAGAATGTGTTTTGCGAGGAAAAGAGCGTGACTTTTGATGAGAGCCTTCTGAGATCAACACATAATGGGACGTTTCTTGCCTTGTAAAATAACAAGGAGGTAACGGGGAACAAGGAGTTTTGCGACACTTGTCACTGTTTGAGACAAATTCTTGTGAATGGTCACAGAAAATAGTCGATTACGAGCTGATTGTAAAATTCGTGACACTAAATTTCAGATTTTTCGACCTCCTCTCCCCTCGCGCCGTAACGCCTTTGTGGCGTAGGTCCCTAAGCTTTCACACGGAAAAATATGACGTAACGCTTTCCTTGACCTTTTCTTCTCCACAAGCGCCAAATGCTTGTCCCACATCTTCCAAAATTTTAAAACAAAGTTAAAAGTACTGTTTCCACCTGAATGTCTCAGTTCGAAAACGACCCAACTCGGGTTTTCTACGTTTTTTATTCGTTTACGTTACAACTGTTACGCAGTTTTTATAATCTCCTGAAAAATTTTGTTTTTTAGAGAAGGGCTGTTTTTGAACCGAGAGATTCGATTAATCATCCACATTGATGCATAGAAATCGATTGCAGAATGAAAGCAGTGCGTTTGACTTCATTTTAGGATCTTGGAAGTCGATTTTCGGCAGGAACATTCCTGAACGATCGATCTTCAGACAATAATTGAGGAGCTTTCCGGAGAAAGAGCACATACCAAAAAATAGCGTTTGAGAAAAATGCATTTTAAGTTTTCATCATTAATTTCCGGCCACTGATGGTACCTTTCATCGCAGCTTGGACTCCCGATTTCGAACGAAAGTCACTGTCAGCGGCCATAGAGTAATGATCAAAACTTCAAATTCATTTCTCACAAACGCAATTTTTTCCTATGTGCCCTTTTTCCAGAAAGCTCCTCAATTTCGATTCACCCAAAATAATCCACTGAATGGTTAAAATTCAAAATACATCCAAAACGCAAGACACAAAGGCCGAAGATCCACCTTAAAGGTCGCCTTCGAACTCGGCAGCGTTTCGGCAACATGCCGGGAGCTTTGACACGGTGCGCTGGGGGGGGGGGGCAGGGAGGCGGCGATGAATTGGCCGACGGTAGTGGCGACCCCGCAAAGTAAAACCGCTCATCCGCGTATTTATCCCCGGCGGGAGATACGCGGTTTTGGCTCGGCGGAGCGGAGTGGCATGGCGAGTGCGAGTGAGGCTGGTCAAGTGAAGGCATCGACCTACCTCGACCTCGTCAACTTCAACATCCCGACGATTTAACACCATACACCGACCACTACCACTACCACTCGCGCCCGCAACCGCCGCCGCCCCCCCCCCTCCCGCCGCCGCGGGTGTCCACATACGCGGCGGTGGACGTGGACTCACCTTCCTGATTGTTTACACGGGCTCCGTAAGACTTCAGGACTTGCCGGGGACGAATCCGTGCATGGTTAAAAATTTCCGTGTTTAAGAGCACTCCGACGGTGAAACTACCAAACCACGTATCTCGTTTGCGGTGTTTAAAAATCTACGCTCGCATTTTATTTTTTTGAAGTCGACCAAATCAATAGCATTCCTTGAAATTTTCACAGAATTTTCTCCGCACAAAGAGGAAAAATCACAGAAATTTTCAAGACTAGACGTTAAGTAGTTTTTCATTTAAAAAATAAAGTATGACAGGAAGTCTGCGACGTCGCAAACCGAGATACGTGGTTTGGTAGTTTCACCGTCGACTCGGTCGTGCTGAGGAAAAACGCCGTATGAGCCTTCAGGCGTTGCCAAATTTCCTTCCGTAAAACGCGAATTTTCTGGTAAACCTATGAATATTTTCCTCCCATTTTTTAAGATAATTTTGTTCGCAATTTCACCTTAAGATTCTGAATATTTAAAGGAAAAATATTCATAACTTTCCTCAAAAATAAACATTTCCTCAAAAACTGGATCCGTAGGTTTTCTGAGACAACTAGGGATGAGGAAAGCTTCTTGCTAAACAATGTTCATGGGCGGAAATAGGGGGTGAAGGGGCCTGCGCCCCTTCCCTGAAATTTACTTGGCTTCTCCTAAGGAAGAAATATGAGGGATTTTGCTACCTAAAAGCATGACATCATCTCAGAAGCGGTAATTTGATCAATTCTTCGGCCAAAACAGCTTAAAGTTGTTCCTAAGACGACTTAATTTTTCAATATTTCCGCGGGAGACCCTCCGAACCCCCTATTACAATTTAAGCTAGACAAGTCCCCCAAGCGATGCCGCCAATTTTTTTCTAAAGTTATAATGCTATTATCGAATTCCGTCGATAACGGAAAACGTGGAAGGCTAATTGAGCTATGCACGATGTGGGAAGATATTCATGCGATGGATAATTAAGAGATTGTAGTACACTCTTGCGATATTAAGAATTTTTTCCGGATATTTGTGAGTAGCAAAATGAGACAGAGGAAAAGACACATTAAAAACGAAGGAATACACTACACGAATATAATTGCCGACTCGGGAGTGTGTGGGTGACTGAGTTGCCAATGTGGGCTCTAAAATCAGTTTTAAAGGTATCCGGTTCTTAATTTCTTTGCATTAGAATCACGTTGTAAGGAGGTTTAAGACATATCGGCTCATGGATGCTACCAACAGGAAGAAATATTACTAGGTATGAATGTTATTCCGAATCCTCTTCCTTTAAAAAAATTAATTTAGAAGTCGTTTTCTAGTATTCTCAAATAAAAGATCGACATGTCCCTCTGTTACTTGCACAAGTCAGGGTGCTAAGAACGCATGGAGTAAGGTATAGCCCCTGAATGCAACTATTCGCGCTCAATGGACGTCCATGTGGCATAACTAAAAAAATGAAGGCGCTCCATATTTCTTGTCCTGTGAAAGGCATGAAACTCCCTATAGTGTTGCTTGTCAGTTACGGCGAACCATCTTTAATTCTATCTTTCAATGCTTTCAATGTGCTGTGCATATCCTTATTTTAAAATTCAGTAATTTTTTATGATTTCTTAGTGAAGGATGCCTTTGAATTTTGAAAGGGAGACTTGCAATCATGTGAGTTTAAAGGATTGCGAAGGGAAAAATTAGTCACAGTGCTTTTTCGTGTGTACTACTGGCCAAAATTACTACTTACCTTTATTTACAAGAACATTTTCGTCATTATCGGTCCATGGAGTAAATGGATAGAAACATAAATTCCATTTTTGGTCAAAACCGGCAACGGAAGCCAACAGTTTTGTAGCAGAAAATCGTGTGAATTTACCCGGAGTTGGGCTCGAAGGTGGTTTGCGGACTTCCTATGATGCCTCACAGCGCCGCACACGGAATCAAAACGAAATGTTTCGAAAAGTTTTTCTTTTAAACGATCGATTACTATTTCTTTCAATTTCCGCCATTTTGTTCGATTACTACCGATGGAGAGAAATACATTTTAAAAAGTTGAACACGAGATTACGGTGAGTGATAAAACAATCCAATAGGGAATCGTGTCCTGCGAGAATTACATTTCCGTTTATTCTCAGCACAAATATCTTGGATTGTTGATAAAACTTATCGCTTCCTGTAAATCTAACGTTCTGGATGGATTTGTAATCAGAATCAAGATGAACAACATCAGGATTGCTGACTTTATCCATCCACCATTCTATTTCATGTTAATGAAAAATGAGATTCCTCTTTGAGGCGGAAACTTTCACACCAAATTGAAAGAACTTTCAAAAGCACGGCCAAGAACCGGCGAGAAAAGACGGAGAATTTAAGAAAAAACTTTGACTCGTGAAATGTTTGTCCAGACTTTGAAATAATGAGGTATCGCTAGTTTTAGACGGGATCCACGCAATTTTTAAGCTATAAGAATAGAGACTATAAGAAAAGGCCATGAAGAAACGTCACATTTTATGAAGCCACAAGAATTTGTGCACCTCCGTTTAATAAAGACTCATACCTCCTCAGAAAATCTAATTATTTTTTCCAATTTTTAAAGTGCAACACTCAAAACATAATTTTGTAACCATGGCAAAACCGACCCATCGCAGGAAAAATATATGGACCATGCACATTACGCAAAAGTGGAGTCCCTTTACGCAAAAGAACCAGGCTCACTCACAAAAGCACCTATCTGCATAGGTAAATCAATGGCTTTCACGTCATTTCCAAAATTATTGACACGAATTTTTTTGAATGTTTTTTGCATAATGCAGTCCGAAAAATTCCGCGAGACATCGATTTAGGTTTCGCGGGCGTCGCGCGTCACAGTGCGCCGCGACGCGAACGAGTGACCTTCTCACATACGCCTCATAATTCATTGCTTTGCCGCATCTTCTAATTACACCTCATTTACAACCCCCCTCCCTCCCCCGGCCTTTCGCAGCGCGCTCGCGACTTCTCCATTCTTTTCGCTGGTTACAGCTCGGAGCGCCAGATTGCGCGGCGCGCGCTCCGCCTCACAGTGCGCGGGGTGTCTACTAAATCAGGCTGGCCAAAAATCAGTACATTCCCAAGAAGTTCAGTACCTCCTCAACAGAGAAATTCAGTACTCGTTTAATGCCTCAAACTGACGAAATTCGAAAAATTTCAAAATTTTAATTCTTCGCTCAATTTGCGACAAAAATTACAAAAATTAAAAAAATTCCGGAGGGGCGCAGGGCTAACCTAGGAATGAAGATACGCCTTTACGTCATAGAGCAGGGTGTTTACTGAAACAGGCTACCCAAAAATTCAGTACTTATACAGTACGTTTTCAGTACATTATCAAGAAATTCAGTGTCTCCTCAACAGAGAAATTCAGTCCTTGTTCAGTACCTCAAATTGACGAAATTCGAAAAATTTCAAAAATTTTAATTTTTCTCTCAATTTACGACAAAAATTACGAATAGGCTTGGGGCTTGGAGGAAAAAGCGCATAGTAGCAGTTTTTGAAAAAATTAAGGTCATAATGATTGCAATTAAAACTAGTCTTAATGCAAATTCTGTGAAAAATTTACTTCGAAATTCCAATTTTTAAGCATCGAAAAGTAGGTTTGAACTTTCTTTCCGCCAAAATTCCGCCATCCATGTAATTTCGAAACCTCAAACACGTATTTCTCGAAATGCACTTATGCGCCTTGTCCTCCAAGCCCCTCAAATGAGCTTTTAAAGTTTCATGATCATGTGCGACTTCTCCACTGTGCGACATGGCGAAAAATAAACACCGGGCACCGGGCCGCAGCGAACTGTCTTGAACTACATTCCTTCTGTCACAAGCGGTTGATGGTTGAGGCGGTCGGTTCCTCCGACAGCAACAGCGCTCGTCTGCCGTGTATCTGACAAAGCGAAGGTTGGTGAGCTGCGTCCGGACTCCGGGCCACCGGCTTTTCTTCCTCTCTTTCCTTCCTCTTTCTAAGCTGCATAAAAGCTCCCGGAGGATGGATCAAATGTGGAAAAGTTCCTTCGAGGCTCATGGAACGACACAAATCCCCTGTAGGAATTGCAGGTAAAGTCCACGCCAAATAAGTTGACACACCTTTAGACTGCGACAGAAGATTCGCTAACTTGCTTCTCGCATTTACTTTACATGTAAAAATGACGTCAGACGATCTTCTATCGCAGTCTAGAAGTGCGTAAAATTAATGGAAGTGCACTTTAAAATGGACCGGTAAAAAAGGTACGGATTTAAGCGTTCTGAACGAAAATTACAGACACTGGGAAAAAAAAAACACATTGGATCTAGAGTCCAGACTCTTGAAAACATTGACAAGAAAAAGGACTCTTGATTCAATCAGATTTAAGCTTAAATCAAAAGAAAATTCGCTCAAATTAAGAGGCTTGGTTCTTGATTTAAGCTTAAATTTGATTGAATCAAGAGTATTTTTTCTTGTCGATGTTTTTAAGAGTCTGGACTCTAGATACAATGTGTTTTTTTCCAGTGGACATTAACCCCTAACAAAGATTAAGACGTTTTAGATGCATAGATTCAAACTTCCCTCTCATGGAAAAAACAATAATCTACTTGAGTTAAATCGCACACTAAACGTTAGTAAGTTAGAGCTTGAATACTATGCCACATTTGTATGCGTGAATAATGACGTATGCATTGCCTGCCGTTTAAATGCGGATGCCTTCCTTACAAGCCAAAGCTTTCAACTAGAATGTTTTTCTTGAAATTGATTGCATTATTACTGCAAAAATTCTTCTGCGACTCTTGGCTGGGTTATGCAGCGGTCGGTACCTTCTGATTCCCGTCGTCAGGAACTTTGAAAACCTGTTATTCGAGGGCGTGATTAACAGTTAAGTCTGAAATAGCTCTCAAAGTTGTCTCTCGATAACGCTGCATTAAAAGCATTCCGTCGGATGAAAAATGATAACACCACCCACCTAACGTTACGTTACGCACAACTTTTCCGTAGTGTTTCTACGGTAACTGCCGCAAAACTGTTACATTAGCACACGCGGGTTTGCGACTCAAAATATTTACTAACTGTTTCGCGGTCCAACCGAGAATAAAAAATTGAGAAATTAGTTAGTGTTCCGGAGACAAAAATTTTCTCTTTGGAATGAGAAGCTTATGCTAGAGAGCGCATTATTTTCTCTCCGGAGAAATTAGTTAGTGTGGAAATATGACCCAGGTTTGTGTATGTTACCTGGTAAAGTTGCGAATTCTTCCATTTAAACAATGTAATTTTTTTTTTGTCACAGTTCGTTTGAGCGTTCTACTGGGCCTATTGCCATGATATTTGCAGTCATTGATAGGCGATTGTCCATAGATGAGCCCGCTGTACTCAAATTTTGGAAATGGTGCCCAAGTTTTTTTTTTTATGTAGAGTAGATCAGGGAGCTTACGATTGAGCACCAGGGGAGAATTCCATGGGCCACCGCCACCCGCGGCGCATTATGGTCCAAAACTCAAGAATAGGAAAAAATAAGTCGGATAGTGACTAAAAGATCACGGAAGTCTCGTTACGAACGTTTTTGGAGTCGCTAATTCCGAATTTGATGTCAAATTGCCAAGATTTGTACACCCTGACCTATTAATTGTGGCAAGTTTATGGCACGCTGCGACGCGGCGTGCTGCCAGCTCGAAAAGCACATTGGCGCCTACAAATCTAGAGGGATACTTCAAGCATTGCGCAATGCGTGAAGTAGCCCTCTAGGTTTGCGGGCGTCAGAGCGCGTTTCGCGCTGGCAGCACGCTGCGGCGCTCCCAGCGGGCGGGTGGTGAACGATTTCTCGCTGGGAGAGCGTTACTTCCTCGAATATAATGTTTATTCATGAGAAAAGTTATGAATATTTCTCCTTGAAATTTTCAGGGACTTAAGTTGAAATTGCGAGCAAAATTATCCGAAAAATTGGAAGAAAAATATTTGTAAGTTTAGCAGGAAATTCGTATTTTATATATGGAAATTTGGCAACGCCTGAGGGCTCATACGGCGTTCTTCCTTGGCACGGCAGTATTATAATCACGGTGATTAAGATTATTCTTAAATTGATTTCATATGAAATTAATTTGGCATTTGGCAACTCTGTGAGTAAAGAGAGGGTCTGCGATGACGTCGTATGTGGCAAGCTGTCCGGCCGCAAAACCTCTTCTAAACGCATCTAGCTAGCCGCAACTGCCGCAAGATACTGTTTGTGTGGGAAAATCCGAGCGATGAATGCACAAAACGAGTCTAACGTCATTTCCGACTTAATTAACCTGACGCAGTTTCAATGAAATTATTCGCCAACTCATTTGTAAGAAAATCTTCGCCGCGGTGATCAGCACTCAGAGACAAAATATTTTAGAAAACCTGAGCTGAAAGTCCAAACCGTGGACAGAAGAAGGAATATACGACAGGATTGATACTGAATTTTTGGCTGATTTTGGTACCGCGCACAGTGGATCGCGTCAATCAAAGAGGTTGGACATGCAATTTTTGACGAAAATTGCAAATTTTGATGTTTATTTCGTCAAATTTTAAATTTTAAGAAATGTCTTCAGAAGAAATGTTCACGAATCCGTACATTGGAAAAATTTATGAATAATTTCTTCCCAAATTTTGACACATACTGGATTTCAGTTCAGAAAAAAATTCTTTGAGCATGCAAAGGAATAATTTCAAAAGTTTTCCAGAAAATTCACATTTTTTCAGAAAAAATTGTAACGTTGGAATGTTCAAATTTCGTGTTTCCGTAGCAGGTATAAATCTTATCTGCAAGAAAATAAACTGAGAAAAGAATAAATTATCATGAAGCTAGAAACAATGTCATTAATTTTGACCCAAAACCCAACATTTACTAGCAAATCGTTAGCGTAGCATTCACAGTCTTCCGATTCTATCCTGCGGTTTCCGTTTTAACGCTCTGTCTAATGATCTCTCCGATTTTTAATGACTGCACTGATTAGTTCGAAAGTAATTACCAAGATCACAACGTAAACGTTTGTTTCACCTTCCTACCGAGGGATACGCTGGACGATCACCTCCGTGACTCCTCGAAATACGCATGGAGCAGTGAAGATTCTTGAAAGTTGGCAACACTGTTTTTCCTCCATTTAAATGTATGTAAAACAATCGATTCTTGGTGAGACAGCTTGCCTCACCCGAAATCGATATTTTTAATGGATTTAAGTGGAGAAAAACAGTTGCCAACTTTCAAGTATCTCCTCTGAGATAGAGGTGCGTATTCTGCCGTGCTAGAAAAAAGAGATTTCATACAAACGTTTGAAATTTGAAAAATTTCTTCCCACAAAACAGTTATTTTTGAGAAAAGTTATAAATACTTCCCTTTAAAATTTTCTGACGTGCCTGATTGAATCGTGAATGAAAACTGGTAGAAAATGCAAAGGAAATATTTATAATTTCTTAAGAAAACTCGATTTTTATCATGAGAAATTTACCATCGTTAGATGGTGAGACGACGTTCTTCCTTGACACGGCAGTACTGCAAAGAGTTTGCATATTTTAAACCCAATTTGCGCACAGCACGGGAGCATCTTGCAATATTTGCATAACATGGGTGCGAATTATGCGCATAACAAGGGATATTCTGTCTATGACGAGGTTTGTACGTTGTTAAAATTCGTCATTTGCCAGACGAAAGAACGTAAGTAAATTTCAACGTTGTAAAATTTCCAGTAGTAAATTTCATTAGTACCAAGAAACTGACACAGATCTCTACCTAAAATTATGCTAATTTTTCCCCTGAATGAGCGCAGAAATCGGCAAACATTTAGGCAGAAATTGCCCGATCATTTTCTTGTATATAATTGAATCGTTCGAGTAAATGTTACAACTTTACGATGTAGTTACGATTCTTTGTCTGGGAAAAGATGAAACCCCTAAGCACGCGTACGAAGTTAGTTTTTCCTCTACCACACCACGTGTTATTATGCTAATTGCTCATTCTTTTACGACGCTGACGCGAATGACTCCCATATCAGTGGAAAGCGAACCGGACGGTTTTTGTTTAGTTTTTTCATTTTCCAGGTGCAGCAAAAATTATGAGAACGGTGTGAATATTGCTCGCCGTCGATCGAGTGTTCTTGGATATCGTGCGATCGAAGGATAGCAGTCTTATTCTTCTAGTAAGTATATTCCATCAGTAATGAAGTAGCATACTTCTTATGGGGCCATCGTCTTTATTTTTGCTTCAAGGAAAGCTATAGCAAGAGGAAGCAACCATCGAGGAATTGGACCCTGAAGTACTAGTAGTAGTTTGCTAAAGTACCGGTTTCACTTTAAATTTTTGGCACAAAGTGGACCCAATTCGCCTGGAAACACCTTTCGGTTCAACTCGAGGTTTTCTTCCGGTGTAGATTTGTGTGGATGCCTTAAATATCTTGATTTCTTCTGTTTTTGCGCAGGAATTCATAAGTATAATAAATCTATTTTCCTCGTCTATCGGGGGACCGGGGTAAGTTGGACCGCGCTGAGCAGAAATAAACCAAGCCACATCAGCTATTGCTAAATTTAATTGAGCAATTCAATTTCATACATGATAACAATTGTCGTAAAGCGTCAAAGAGCGCTATAAAAGCGACTCATATGTATGTAACAATTGTGAGGATTTTTGTGCCTATTTCAACGCTGGAAAAAAAAAACACATTGGATCTAGAGTCCAGACTCTTGAAAACATTGACAAGAAAAAATACTCTTGATTCAATCGGATTTTTGCTTGAATCAAAACGAAATCCGCTTAAATTAAGAGGCTTGGTTCTTAATGTAAGCTAGATTCTGATTGAATCAAGAGTACTTTTTCTTGTCGATGTTTTCAAGAGTCTGGACTCTAGATCCAATGTGTTTTTTTTTCCAAAGAAGGAATTTTCTGCATAGTGCGAGGCATATCCCTTAAAATTTTCGAAGGAATCTGTATAAACCCTCTTTCGGTGATAGCTGATGCGGCTTGGTTCCTTTCTGCTAAGTGCGGTCCAATTGAGAGTGTCTGGAGACCTTTCACGAGTAAATATCTTAATTACGGTCCCACTTCGTCGTTTCTCTGACGTAAGGGCGTATCTCTATTTCCACATGAGCCCTGGCAAGCATAGGGTTATACGTAAAACAGGGCTCACGTTGAAATTGAGATACGGACGACGGATTTCGGACCCCGTGACCGCGCGAAATCACGGGCGGTTAACAAGCGGCCAATTTGAATGGACCGCCCGATATTGACACTTCCTGAAGTTAAGCTTTAATTATGATGATTATCGTCTGTTCGTGCGCTTCGGTGAATTATCATATTCCGCGCGCGCGCGGCGCCAT